>LPNX010539144.1:1085852-1172910 GCA_001517045.1 Pseudotsuga menziesii | reverse complement strand
TAGTTTTTTGTTTCAGTTTATTTTTGTTTACATCATTGAACTGCTACTAAGGATTCCAGATTCCTTAGTAGGTGCTCATTCGCACAAGCTAGGGTGAAAACCATAGCTACAATATGTAACAATAGATAAAGCAATATAATCACAACAATAATGAATATAGTAAGTAGTATTTCACCTTTGAAGGGGGGCCTTCCTCCTTAGGTTACATACTACATATTATAACAAGTTAAAGTTTCATATCATTCACTGCATAAAAAATCATTCAACACCAAAGGAACACGAAATGAAACCAGAGTAACAACAATCTTATTTATTTTGTATTATTGTCCTTCTCCATACAAGTTAAAACATGATGTTTATACATCAAACCTCTATTATACATGATCATATCAGATTCCCAAATGGAGGATTCAAAATTTACAATTTTAGACAAAATCCCCCCATTTTGGAAATTCATGATTTTGGGTAGATTTGTCTTATTCCCCCACTGATATCTCTCAAACTGAAATAAATCTGGCGAAATAGTTTGGAACTTACATGATTTTTGGTTTGTGAGAAAAAACCACGTTTCATAATCTTTAGATTCACCTCCATCTACACGCAAAACAAGGCAAAAGTTGGCAGTTTGAGAAATATGCCGTTAAAAATACGGGTTTGATTGAAATATTCAACAAGCCTTGGAGCATCGCACTTGTGATCTGGGTGAAATATAATGAACATAAAACCATGCTAGAGACATATTTATGTTATAGGAAATACTCGGCCAGTGCGGATAGAGGCTATTTCGCTAGCATTAAACACTCAGTACTAGAACACAACAACAACAAGATATATGAAGTTCTCCTAGGATTAGATAAATCTCTTGAATTAACTACTCTTCTTACCTTCCACAGGCTGCAAGGGTTTGATCTATGCATATTACTTGCAAGAAACACAAAAAAACACAAACCAAGATAAGAGTAACAAGATAGTTTTAAATCCTATGTAAAAGACCAAGGAGTTAAACAACAAATACAACATGATAATCAGACATACAAGTGCATGTGGAAAATAAGCTACATTTGTATTAAAAGTATAAAGAGGGAGAGTTTACAACCGATTCCTTGGTGTTGAGAACTCTTTCTCAAATGAAACTTGGCTCAAAACCTTAATATTTCCTACTAATCAACTAAGAGTATGACCGAATTTGGCCAGAATTTGGATGCAATAACACATTTTTCCTCCCCCTTACCCATGAAAGGTAAGCTAATATATAAAGAGATTAAAGGATAGGATAGGTTGAGTATTCCATGGGAGAGGTGGAGGGGTGATCCTAAGATGATGGATCTTGATCTCCATGTGTCCTGAACCATAGGGATGAGGCTTCCACGAAGGAAAGCTTCGAGAAGTCTCTTGAAATTTCCTTTTTTTCCTTCATAACTCTAGTTTCGCACCTTGTTCAAGGGTAACAAGCGTTACCAAGTGGGCATCAAACCTTGCTCATGGGCAGTAGGCAATGACACTATTTTTTGTAGATAGCAAATAAGCATTACTGATATGGGTACAATAGTTTGTCCATAGGTAAAGAGAGGTGGTGGCCAAAACTATGAATTTGTTCATCCTTGCTCAATATCAACTTCAAATTTTGAGGATTTCAAGGAAAATACTGATATTTTTTTCCCACAACATGATGTTGATGAGAACCAGGTATAACATAATACCCCCCAAAGCATGAGGCTAGAGGGAAAGGATAGGAAAAGGATTTGTAGGAACACGTTATCACTTACAGGAAATAGTCCAAAGATCATAAATTTTCAACAACCAAGGTAATCCTATAGTACATTTACACTTTGATACCAATCCACACGACTCACAACATGGCTTTTGACCAATACAATGCAGATCCATGTGATACACAAACAATCATGGCTACTAGAATACAACGTAGATCCATGTGAGAGAGACTCAAATTTGGACATAGCTACCAGATATACAATGTAGATCTATTTCATATAGATGCAAATATGAGCACAACCATGACCATACAAATGTGGATCCATGCTACGACTCATACAATGCTCCATCACAACTCGGGGAAAGAAATGAGTGCTTTAATGGATACCCGGGTCTTCATCTCATTTTCAATAAAGTACAATTCTATCCATGCAAATACATGTCTTGAAGTCGAACATGGTACAAACCACTTGATTACCAATCAATGATGAAATCTGTTCACAAGTGCAAGGGAGATCACAATTAATGTTATTGGGCCTAGGGATATGAAGGAATAATTCACTTAGAATTCTTCCCAACTATGGAGAAGAGCTAAAGAAGAAGAGACAGGAGTTGCGAGAGAAGTAGTGACAGGAAGGAAGAAGAAGGAAGATGCGCGATAGAAGAGGAAGTCACGATAGAAGGAAGGAGTGCGACAAGGGAAGGTATGACATAATAATAGTATCAGAAGGTGTGAAAAGAAGTGCAAGTGGAATAACGTCAGGAAAACGATAGTAAGGTGTAACGGTTAGAAAGTGGCAGGCGATAAAGATCGTGGGTATGAGTTCGACTAGAGCCGATAGAAACCACACATATGAAGGTATATTTGTAAGTTAGGTCGCTAGTGCCTATCGTTAGGTGTTACTAGAATAGGAAAGAAAACCTAATGGATAAGTATGGGAAGTCGGCTAAGAAAGCGACAATAAAAGAGTCTGTAACGAGTCTGTAAAAGAGGCTATAAAATAAGGAACCCAAGATGTATACAGGTTAACTTCTCTATTGTTGGCTTTGTATTGTTAGGCTGTTATTTTCTCTGTATTTTATTGTCTGTTAGTGTTGTTGAGTGCAATGAGTTGAAGAATATACAAATGAGTGTGCAAAAGTATAAGAGAGGTTGAGTCGATCCAGGATGTGTGTGGATCATTAGTAAAGCCGAGTAGAAAGAAAGAAAAGAGAAGATAAGAACGCATGAGATTAAGAAAGAGTCTGTCAATATAGAGAAGAAGATCTAGAACAAAGTCTGGACCTTAGTGCGCAGATGGAAGGTGCATATATTTATCATGCGAGACGAAGAGCACCTTTGTGGTTTTTTCTCGGATGGGTTTCCACGTTATATTATGCAGATATGTATGAATGCTAAATGTGTTTGAGTTACCTATGTAAATGTTGCATTGAATGGATGATTGTATATTTTCTTATGAATGAATAGATGTATATCAGTCGCATTGTATTAGTTGAATACGATTATGCTACACAAAGGTTTTTGCTATAATAAGTTGTAGAAGAGAAGTTGAGTCACGGTATTACTTTTCATAGTAAGCATAAATAATCCAACCACATGCTTTGTTGAGTTCCTTGGTGAAGGACCCAGGTACCAGAAATCCCCCACCCAACTATGGAAATGTGGTTTTGACAGTTACCCATTGAGAGAGATATCTCGGGTGAGACTGCATCTGTGTCGCAGGTGCTACCGACTGAGCTCTGCTCTGTCAGGCCAATATATTGGGCTTTGTTGCACTAAGCAGAAGGGACTGAAACTAGGTCAGAATCCTTGGAGGAGGGAGAAAATTCAACAAATGGTTCTGTTTTCGGGACCTGAATCATTTTGGTGAGGGTTATGTTGTGGGAACCAATGAAACCTGAGATCCAAGATTGGGTGGATTTCAAAGCGTTAGAATTCACACAAGAATAAAGTGAAGTATCTCGGTGGAACCCAATATAGTGGTTGGGATGATACCTCTATACAGATATCCATGAGATTTTATTTTCTTAGTTTCCCATTGTGTTGCATGAGTGGTTGTCTAAGCTGGAAACCCAACAAATAAATTTCTAAGGAGGAGAACCGAAGGAGTGGAATCCTCAGTTGATTGAGTGATTGAAAAGAGTAAGCAACCATGTGTTGAGTACTGTGGATTTTTGGATAGAAAATATCTTGGAGGGATACATTAGTGAGTGTTAGAAAACATGACCGCAGAGCAATAAAATATATACAGTTAAATCATTAACAAGATGCAAAACACATTAAAACATTACAGAGAGAGACAGATATAACGTGGTTCACCCAAACGATGGGCTACGTCCACAAAGAAATTTCTAGTCCAGAAAGGTGAAGGGATACAACCCACAGCAAAACTGCCACACTTCCTCTTCACGCCCTCACAGTCTCTCTTCCAATACAATACAATACCATACACAATCGTTTTACAATGCTTTATTTTATAGGGGAAATACAATGGGAAAATTCTAGGGTTAACCCAATACCATGGGTCTGCAAAATTGTTGGCCAACACATATCCCAAATTTTTTTCTTGGGGGCTCCTCCCCCAAACCCCCGTTTCTTAGGGGCACTGCCCCCGAACCCCCTTTTTCAGGGTGCTACCCCGAACCCCAAGGCAGGGGGAATGAGTGTACAGTACACCTGGATTACAAACATGACTGAATAATATCTCTAGATATGGAAGATTAGGCTCCACAACCACAATCTCCCACTTGGAGACTAATCACAACAACTCCACCGCTACTGTAATTTTTGGAGTATGCTTTGGACCTTGGACTTAGCAAATTTATTATTTTCACCTTCATGCTTGAAGGCCAATAGAAACCGAGTAGGAACTTAGTTTCTCTTTAGTTACTTCCTTTTTCAACATGTATGCAGGATTCTGGCTAGTATGTATCTTTTCCAGTTTTAATAGTTCTTCATCTAGAACAGATCTTATGAAGTGGTACTTGAGTTGTATATTTTTAGTCCTCAAATGAAAGTCTGAGTTCTTTGTAAGATGAATGGAACTCTACAACCTACTATTCTCCTGCTTCTTACCTAATTCTTCCATGAACCTCTGCAACCAAATCATCTCCATACTAAGCCTCTGTAGCAGCAACATATTCTGCTTCCATTGTTGAAAGTGAAACAACCTGTTGTAGCTTTGAAATACAACTTACTTCTGTTCCACCCACACTAAACACATACCCTGTGGTGCTCCTCCTACTGTCTTTATCACTAGCCATATCTGCATCAACATATCCCTGCAGAATAGTGTCTGAACCTCCAAAACATAATGCATGTGAAGTGGTACCTCTCAAATACCTGAGAATCCATTGTATTGCTTTCCAATGCTCTTTACCTGGATTATTCATATACCTACTCACAACTCCCACTGCATGTGCAATATCTGGTCTTGTGCACACCATGGCATACATCAAGCTTCCAACCGCTGATGAATAGGGAATATTGGACATGTAATCTATCTCTTCCTGTGTCTCTAGACACATATCCTTACTTAGTTTAAAATGGCTAGCCAAAGGTGTACTGACTTGTTTTGAATTCTGCATTCTAAACCTTTGCAACACATTTTCTATGTACTCACCTTGAGACAATGTCAATTTGCGATTTTTCCTATCTCTTGTTATTCTCATACTAAGGATTTGCTTTGCAGCACACAAATCCTTCATCGCAAATGATTTAGCTAGTTTTCTTTTGAGCACATTTATATCCTGCATGTTAGATCCTACAACAAGCATGTCATCCACATACAATAACAAGATAATATGTCTTCCGTTATCTAGCCTCTTCAAATAAACACAGTGGTCAGAATGACATCTATCATAACCTTGTTTTGTCATAAACTTATCAAATTTTAAATACCACTGCCTTGCAGCTTGTTTCAGGCCATACAAGCTCTTCTTCAACCTGCAAACCAAATTCTCCTCCCCTTTGACCTCATACCCTTGTGGCTACTGCATATAAATCTCTTCCTCCAAATCCCCAAGGAGAAAGGCTGTTTTTACATCTAACTGTTCAAGATGCAAATCTTCTACCGCTACTAGACTTAAAATAGTTCTAATTGAAGTCATTTTAACAACAGGAGAAAATATTTCATCAAAGTCTTTACCTTTCTTTTGTGCAAACCCCTTTACAACAAGTCTAGCCTTGTACCGCTTCTTTCCTCCATCTTCTTCCTTCAACCTGTAAACCCATTTATTCTGCAATTCCCTTTTTTCTGTAGGAAACTTAACCAGATCCCAAGTTTGGTTTCTTACCAATGATTCCATCTCCTCATCCATGCCTTGCTCCCACTTCTTTCTAGTTTCTACCTGCATTAATTCTTCAAAACATTCCGGTTCACTAGAATCAGTCATCAATACATAATACATTGAAGGAGAGAATCGTTCAGGGGGTCTACTTAACCTAGTAGATTTTCTTACATTTGCAGGAGTTTCAAGTACCTCCTGCTGCTCTTGATTTTTCGGTGCCTTTGGAACTTCATTTTCTTTGATTTCATCAAGCACTGTGTACTCTGTGTTTTCCTTTTCTTCTTTCTTTCCTTGCAACTGATCTTTGTACATGACCTTTTCATTGAATACTACATCTCTACTCCTAATGATTTTTCAATTTTTAAGATCCCATAAGTGATAACCAAAATCATCAACCCCATATCCAATAAAGGTACATTTCTTGGATTTAGCCTCAAGCTTTGTTCTATCATCTTTATCAATATGGACAAATGCTTCACAACCAAAAGTTCTCAGAAATGAGTATTTTATCTGTTTACCTGTCCATGCCTCCTCTGGAATGCCACCATCCAAAGCGCTTGAAGGCCCTATGTTTATTAAATAAACAACATTGTCTACAACATCAGCCCAAAACTGTAAGGGCAACCCTGCATGCAACATACACCTTGCACGCTCCATGATCATTCTGTTCATCCCTTCTGACACACCATTTTCTTGTGGTGTTCCAGGGACTGTCTTCTCTCAGCGAATCCCATTGTGTGAACAGTAACTGTCAAACTCCTTGCTACAGTATTCGCCTCCATTATCAGATTTGAGACATTTCAACCTTTTTCATGTCTCATTCTCAGCCAAAGCTTTCCACTTCTTAAAAGTATCAAACACATCAGATTTTTGTCTAATGCAATAAACCCAAGTTTTTCTAGTTGCGTCATCAATAAAAGTAACATACTAATGAGAGCCACCAAGAGATTGTACCTGAGCTGGTCCCCATACATCTGTATGGACAAGCTCCAAATGTTCACTCTTCTTTTGTTTCCCAACCCTGAGAAATCTAACTCTCTTCTGTTTTCCATAAACACAGTTCTCACAAAATTCCAAACTTAGTTGCTTTAGATCTGGAAGCAGTTTCCTTGAGTGGAGAATCTGCATCCCCTTCTCATTCATGTGGCCAAGCCTATGTTGCCACAGCGCCGCACCTATTTCTATGGAATCTCCAGAGATAGAATAATCAGTATTAAGAGGACATAAATATAACGTACCCACCCTATCTCTTTTTGCTATTACCAGTGATCCTTTAGTGATCTTCCACCACGTTTCTCCAAACGTAGACAAACAACCGCTATCTCCCAACTGCCCTGTTGAGATCAGATTTCCTTTCATAGAAGGAATGTGCCTTACATCCTTTAGCATCCAGTCATTTCCATTATTTAACTTAATCTGTACCTTACCCTTTCCACCGATTTTACATGGTTCATCATCCCCCAATAGCACATGCCCAAAATCACCTTGAACATAATCATGAAAGAATTTCCTATGGGGTGTAGAATGACATGAAACCCCTGAATATACTACCCAGTAATCACTAGTATTATCTAATGCAAGAATCAAAGCATCCTGTAACACATCACCTTCTACATTCACTTCCTGAGTAGTCTCTTGTTGTCTGTCTCCTTTCTTCTTTGGAGCTCTGCAGTCTTTCTTCAGATGTCCTTTCTTACCATAGTTCCAGCACTCTATTTTTCTGAATTTGGACTTGGATCTGCCCTTTTTATACTTGTCGTGATTTCCTGGGCTCCTTCCTGTCTCGTTTTATGTCCCTCTGCTCTCCATGGTCAACGCATTACCTGATGTCTCACCTGTGCTTTTTCTTCACATTTCCTCGCTAAGAATAACACCAACAACATCATCAAACTTAAGAGTGTTTGAACTAGGGATAGAGTTACTTACATCCATGACCAAGCTATTCCGACTTTCTGGCAATGAGCACAAGATTAGAAGAGCCCTAACCTCATCATCAAAGTTCACGTTTACAGAACTTAACTAACTGGTAAGTGTATTAAACTCATTTAAATGGTCAGCAATAGATCCACCTTCCGATATCTTCATATTAAATAAACACTTCATTAAAAATACCTTGTTAGAAGCAGAGGTTTTTTCGTAGAGCTTAATCAATGTGCTCATCACACCCTCTGTTGTTTTTTCTTTCAAAATATTGAAGGCCACCGACGAAGCCAGGCACAACCATATTGTTCCCAGTGCCTTTCTGTCAAGAACCTCCCATTCTTCATCCTTCATAGCTGCTGGTTGTTTTTCTTTTTCGCCCAACGACAAGTACAGATCCTTCTAGTACATATAGTCCTCCATTTGCATTTCCATAACTAATAGTTTTGGCCATTAAATTTATCGACTCTAAACTTTCCTTCTTTCGCCATTGCTCCCACTCGAACTAGGAACCCTTCTTTCCTGTGAGTTTACCAACCAAATAGACCTTTTGGCTCTGATACCAATTGTTAGAAAACATGACCACAGAGCAATAACTGACATATAGTTAAATCATTAACAAGATGCAAAACACGTTAAAACATTACAGAGAGACACATATATAATGTGGTTCACCCAAACGATGGGCTATGTCCACAAAGAAATTGCTAGTCCTTTTATTACAGTCCAGAAAGGTGAAGGGATACAACCTATAGAAAAACTGCTGCACTTCCTCTTCACACCCTCACAGTCTCTCTTCCAATACAAAACAATACCATACACAGTCATTTTACAATTCTTTCTTTTATAGGGGAAATACAATGGGAAAATTCTAGGGTTAACCCAATACCATGGGTCCCCAAAACTGTTGGCCAACACATATCCCAAAATTTTTTCTCGGGGGCTCCGCCCTCAAACCCCCTTTTCTCGGGGGCGCTGCCCCTGAACCCCCTTTTTTGAGGCACTGCACCGAACCCCAAGGCAAAGGGAATGAGTGTACAATATACCTAGGTTACAAACACGACTAAATAATATCTCTGGATCTGGAATATTAGGCTCCACAACCAACACCAAGTTTGTTGTTGACACAATAGCCTCATACAGTGAGGCATAGTGGAAATATTTTCAAGGACCACTTGGTAGATATCTATCATCTTTAAAGATGTGGATAAAGATGCTTGTCTGTGAAAAAGGCATCCTACGAATGTGACAAGTGAAAAATGTGTACAAAAAGAGTGGGTATGTCGCATCAAAACTCTATGAAAAATGATGCAACCTGAGTTGAGATGTTCCATGGAGATAGTGGAACTGAATTAGAGTCTAAGAAGCAAAAGAATATTTAGATCCTGAAAGCAAAGAAATAATCTATTAGGAAGAGGGAGTTGCAGCACGACTAGAGAAGAAGAATAATACGAGCTTGTGTCGTACTTAGATGAAGGGTCTTGCAGTGAAGAAGAAGAATATCAACCGATATCTGAAGGAGAAGAAGAATCAGAAGAGTCAACTGAAGCTCTAGATCAGAAGCGTGGTTACAACTCACCTACAGCACCGCCAAGGATGATTTTAAGAACCCCCCTAGATTTATATGTATAAAAATTGGGAGAATCTCTCTGATATATAGGAAAATTTGAAGGCAATTTTATAATAATATAATATGTATATATAAAAAATTTGGCGAATCTTTCATTTTATTATATAATGTTGTAAAAAATTGGTGAATATTTAACTTCATTATAAAAAATTGTAAAAACTGGCGAATCTTTCATTGATTTATAGAATATTGTCAAAATAAAAGAACAACAACATTAGTCAAATAACATGAATCACATCATCAACAACAGAACATGTAGACTCACAAGTCACAACAGCAAGGTGTCAGTGAAACACAACTGCACTGACTAGATTCAAGGCAAGTGGGGACTCCACTTGTTATCTCGTCCCTTAATGGTCCAACAGACATGTGGGGACCTGAATCTTGACAAACCAATAAATAATAAAATCAGACATTATGCTCTATCTTAGCCTCCACTAGACAATTGAGGTCATTATTGTGTTCAATTCACGCAAATCACTTTAATGTGAGACACATTTCATATCATGAAAATTTTTATATTGAAAGAAAAAGTCCAACTTTATGTAGACCTCAAGTCTTTCTATTATCACTTTTCTATGCAATGTATATGACATTTACGTCAAAGTGAAATTGAAGTTGGTAAATGAAGCTAATCTTGAAACCCAAAGAGAATAAGTATTGCAACATATTGGATAAACAAATCAAGATCAAAATAATTTACAAGCAAATAAATCCAAACCAACTTGATATAACAAGCATTGACATCACATCAACGAAGAAATGAATAATATATCAATGAATTCTAATCCCAAGTTGTATAACTTGCAAATGATCCTTTGTGTATTTAGTCAAAATGCCTAGCTTTCGAAAGCTCCACTAAATGAATCTATGTATTTAGCATAACCTATCATTTTCAATAAGGAAACTAGGATGCTTTATCTTCATCAAAACACATTAGATAGAACACTTATCCTTCATATTTTCTTTGTTATGGAAAGCTAACAATGTATATAAATTAGAGTAACAATGTCGAGCATAATATCAAAGGATAACACCGCTGATATATAACTTCAGTTTTCCAAGATACAATGATTATAGATGAAAGCATAAGACATGTAATTGAGGAAAAAATATTTAAAATGGTTTGTTCACATGTCAAGAAACTTTTCATGCACAACCTAACCAATTTTGAAGTAATGGTGAAAGTGGGAAGATATCTAAAATGTTGATTTTTCACTAAGCAAAATGAATCGAGGTCTTTCTGTATGTTCCACCCAATCACATACCATGAATTAATAATGAAGAAATTAGCATGTCATATTAATTGCAATCATAAGGTGTCAAGGGCCTATCTTTTTCTTCTCAAGGATTCAATGACATAACTGTTTACATTTAATGACCTGTATTGACAACATATCTTCCTCACAGAATTAGACCTTTCTGCAGTTCATTGATAAACATCATTTAATTTACTTTGACAATTTGTATATACAAACCCTGTATTCGTTCAAATTAATGCAATGTTTCACCAAGTTTCTAGGATTGGGGTGTGGGAACAAGGAAATGGATCCGAGGGATGTGTGGAGAAACCTCCCAAATTTTAGGAAACATTGTAGGATAAGTCAAAGTCCCCAACATAGGGAATTCCAACCAAATTCCAAAAAGTTAAATATATAAGAAACAATAACAAGTCATGAACATGGCCAATGAAAGAATAATATAAATACACATTTTTTGTTCTAAACATTTCATATTTTCTAAATCCAAAGGCCATGAGCCTCCCATTTTAAAGGGGTGTTTCCCAAGAGTTTCTCACAAAAGGGAAATGTCCCCCATTTCTTGGGAGACATCTCCTCGTGTTTCCCTAAAGGGGGCATTGGTAAACATACCCCATTGGGCTTCTGCATCCCAGCAAATTCCCCTCACCCGGGGGACCACATCCCCGTGTAACATTGCTTGATTATTGTCAATAATATGATAACCATATCCTGGACTTAAAGCAGTTAACCAATACCCAAATTCTTAGAGATATAGTCATGTTCTGAACTTAAAGCAGTTGACCAATACGCCCACTATATTATTTAACCATAACCAAATGCTTAGAGATACACTGCAGTACAACAGTCACTCATACTTCATGGGAAAATTGCTACTTTTCCATCCAGGTTGTTCCTTATTGTAGCTAGGATATGCTATGCTGACAACAAGACATGGGAATAACAATAATTCAGTTAATATATAGTCCCAACAGTTGTGGACATTTGTGGGCTCTCAAATATGTAGCTGGTCTCTCATTCATCTAGGTTCTTTCTTGTGTTCATTAAGATATGAACACATAGTTTTTCTAGTAACTGCAACCCCAATCATATTGGAAGCTAAAAGATTCTGATAGACACCTTTGGCTGACTGTTCAGCAGACAACTCCAAGCAAATTGATGGTCCCTCGCATATCAGAAAGAAAGATTGTCAGGTGTCTAGTTTTGGATGAATTTAATATTTACAAACAATTCAAAGTAATTCTTTGGTTCTATAATAATAGATTCAAGACATGACATAATATAGTTTTGGCCATGGTCGTGGTGCCATCTATCATAGACCCACTATATATTGGACATTTCGCATCATGCCAATTATCTATTAGACAGGATGCAAAATGATCTACAACTCTTATTCAATATAGGCTCAACCCTGCTCTAATAGGTAAATATAGAGGAAAAGTTATCTATAGGTGCGGTCTTCATTATTCATAAGCCATAGACAGGTAAATTAAAATTTTTCTTTTCTAAGAACTTCACCTGACACTAATCACAAGTTTGCCAACCAGAATCAACAAGTAACTAGCTTGGCATTTGAAGATAGCTTGTGGTTTTCTTCTCTTTCTCTTGTGAGCTCTGTACTCAGGTTTATTACTGCAATTGTTTTGGCAAAACCAAAGCCTATCCATCATCCAAGGGCATTGTTAGGAAATACCCACCCCACCCTCTCCTGCGCTTTCTTGTTCTACTTGATATAGGTAAATCTTCTATCTTTTGCAATTGCCAAAAAAGAGTCAAAGATAATGGATCAATAATTCATATGCATTTGTTAACTCATGGATATTTGAAAGTGCAAATTAAAATTAAAATTAAAATCTTACAAATCAATTTTATATTGAAATTCTCCCAGGGGTAGACTTTTTTAGGAGTAATGTAACTTCCCATAGAGTTTCCACTTTGATGACCATACCCAACCTTAACTGTAAAAAGCTAGCCTCAATGACCAACTGCTGCACTTTCTTCCATAGAGTTAAAAGTCTAATGAGATCCCTCACTCTGTCTCCATTGGACAGCAATGTGATGCATAAGGGAAATGAGCTTTGCTACTAGGATTATAGGGAAGGGCCTGGCTGTATGAACTATAGATCCCCTATTAAGAATCAGCCCAATATAAAACAATATAAACCAAATTCTGATACCTGTAACATTTTACCCTGAATCCAAACTTGAACATTGAAGCTTAAATTTTTCATGCAGACAACAAGCATACAAGGCCACTCCCTATCTCTTCATCCTCATCACACAAGTTTTTATAACTATATACCATGATAATATTTTAAAGTATGCAAGAAAGATTCACATAATAAAAATGAATTCATGTAAAAAGTATATATTTATACATACTATTAAAACATGATACTCCAACAAATTTAAATTTAAAATTAAAGTCACATTGGCTTTAGGAATTAACATTATAAGCTAAGCATTAACATGAAAACCATATTGATCTTAAATTTTTTTGAGGGCTTAGGGTCCTTTTATTTTCATTTTTTCAAGTTTAATGTTTTCATACTTTGGCCTCAACTAAGCATCCATGTTAGCAGATGCAGACGCAGCCAAGTCGATGTTTTGATGACTTGGCCACCTCAAAGGTTGACATAGATGAATTAGGCAATGTTAGGGGTTGACTCAGCCTCTAGGAAAAAGTCAACAACCAATTCTGATCAGTTTTGGTCAAAATTTTCTCAAACTCAGTGGATTTGAGTTGATAGAACTGCTTTGAACCCCTTTCTTGAAACATCTTCCACAAATAAGCATTTACATGCTTGTTTTTACAGCATATATATGGTGGAAACTTGAGAACAATTGTATATATACCGTCAATAACATTTGCATGTTTATTAAAGTAAAAAAAATGCATATGAGGATTCTATTAGAGTTCTACAATAAAAAATGAAATGTTATAAATAACTATGTAATTGCAAGAGGATAAAATACTAATATAAACATGTTTACCCTTTCTTAATGAAGGAATCTACAAAATGACACCAAGTTCAATCCCCAGCATAATGCAGTTTGGTCCGAGTGTAAGCTAAGGGATTAAAATGGTTTCAATATATAGACTCGAGATTCAAACAATGTAGTATGAAAATCGATTTCATACACTGTAGAATAAATTGGGAAACAATGCTACAAGTTCACCATCAAGGACAAGGAGCATCCCTTCCTTCTTAAAGCATTTTGTCGCAAACTTTACTCTGCAAATTATAGACACATTCAAATTTGAATCAAGATGGAAAGTCTTTGTAACTGAATTCTCTAACGTATAGTCTCATTTCTTTACTTTTACAAACATTAATTAAAAAATGGTCCAACATATTCATTCATCTTTCCATATATACCTGAAAAGACAGAGAGAGAGAGGGAGAATTCAAAAAATTAAACCTGTATTTTTGCATGTACTCCCTGAGTTCTAGTGCCTGCACTTTAGTGAGTAGTTTATCTCCAATGCAAACAGGAGCTTTAAAATGTAATGTTTGAGATACACAAATAGCTCCTAGCTATATCATGCACATCAGCAGATAATAAATCAAAGTTAGTAAACCAATAAGATCAATATCCATAAATTTGGAACAAACTAGTAGTTGAAGTACCAAGTAAATTGCACAACACCATTCTGTTAATAAAAGATTGTATCAATGCACGGTCATTAGTTCAGGAATCCGGTAACAAAATTGTATTACGAATCTTTAAAACCATAAGTGTTGTGTTATAGAATGAAAGATATCTTGCATTCTTTTGTAGCATGAAAGTGAAAAAACCAAGTAGAATTGCACTGCATATGACAGCCTAATAGAATCCCAAACTCGATCTTGGGTGTGGAATGCAGTTCAAGAGACAATAAGAGACCTTGGAAAAAATTATGCAAGTCATCAAGGTTACTACCTTGGCAATGATAAGCTTGGTGTGAGAATGCAATACCTTGCTTCTCATTTCAACTATGTAATTTGTCATCCTTCTGTACTATAACCATGGTAAGGTATCCTTTTTATGCCTCGTTTCTATTGCATCAATTTTTTCAAAGACTAGGAAGCCCGCATATTTTTCACTAGAGAATATGGTTTGGTTGTATTCTTTTATTTCTGTAGTGAAAACAAAAAACCAAGTAGAACTGCACTGCATATAACTATCCAATAGAATCCCAAATCTCAATATTGGTGTCGAATGGAGTTCAATAGGCAATAAGAGACCTAGGAAAGGAACCCTCAAACAATAATAAAACATTTTTTAAACTCTGTTTTAACAATAATAAAACACATGATTCAACACTATTTTAACCCTCAATCAATAATAAAACAGAGTAGATCTCAATTCTGGGTGGTTTTAAGGCCATAACAACAACAGACAACAATAAACCATGCAGAGGTGGTCCTTGGTCCATGATGAGTCATTTCACCAGTATGGACCATAATTATTTTTGCAGAATGATATACTGTTTCTCTATGTTTTCTATTTCATTGCAAATTAATTCTGACTGTGTATTACAATATTACTTACAAACTGTAATTAAAAATGAGGAAGAAAACCAATTCTGAAACATCAATTACATACACAGAACTAACACAAATTTTACCCTGGAAACCCATTTGTGAAAACCAGCATGGCCTTTGTTTGGCTCTATTTGTGCTCAAGAATGATGACAAATATCAGCTATATACTCTTAGACAGAGATTTTGTGTATTCTTATTCTGTGGATGCATTTTTCATATTGCATCTTGGATTTGAGATAATCTTTGTTCTCTGTGGATAGGGTCATACTTCTCTTCGTCCTTGTGATCTAGGAACATACTTCTCATTCTTAGTCTTTAGTTTTCTGCTTCTGTGCCATCAACTTCCAAAGCTTTCAACTTCCAATGCCAATTTTTCGACCGATGTCCCAATATCCCTCTTTATTCCCACCTCTATTGGTTTCTCTTCTCTTGGAATGCCTAGAGTCTGTCCCCTAGACTGATCAAATGCCTCCTCCATCTTCATTGTAAACCCTTGAATGATGCCAATGGAACACCCCAAAGTAATTGCCTCCTGTAATGGATTTTAGGTTGTATGATCTTTATGTTTCCTTGAAGGGTTACTTTTTCTTCTGTAGATTCCATGTTGCATCTACTCTACGGATTTGTGGACTCTACATGGTGATGTCATCTATCAGGTATGCCTCAATAGTCTTTGTTTTGGGTCTCTTTTTCTTTATTCTATGTAGACACAGAGCTTCATCATAATGCAGGGGTATTGATGTGGAGGTTAAGTAGGACCCTCACTTTGCATGCTCTTGCTTCAGCTTTTGTAGAGTGTGGAGTGCAGGGGTAAGCTCCTCTCCACATGGTCCAAAATTTCACTTCCAATACACGGCATGCCCAAAATATTTTCTTGTTGTAGTTCTTTAGTTCTATCCATTTTAGATCACTCCAGGCTTTCGTCCACATTGTTTGCTTATAAGGATTGTTAGGTACAAAGTTGTCACAGTAGAAACCATTGCAAGTGTTTATCTGTTTCAAATATTAAAGAATAAATAAGGTAAAACAATGGAATCTTGGATATCTCAACATTGATCATTACAAGACTAAGAAAAATAGAATGCAGAACCCTGAAAACCCCATAATCTATTAAATGGCAGCTATTTTTCTTTCAATTACACTCAGTAATAGTCATTCATCAAAATGAAAAATGACAATTTATTTGTGTCTACACTAATTACTTATTTTAAATTCCATTAGTATGAATTGTACAGAATATGCAAAGGTAACTAATTCAATTGATGCAATTGGTGCAATATTTTGATACAATTTGACAAGTTCATCTAGACACAGGGGTCACCAAATGCCCAGTTAAAGATATTATCATATAATTATCTAAGAGGGTGTTGTTAATAGAGCTCACCACAGGGTCTAGTGCATCATCCTGTTTGCACATTACCCATGGTACACCCGTATCCATTCCCACAGCCATCTGGGCAGCCCAATTCATGTAATTCACTCCAGCAGGCCCAAACAACGTTTCTTCAGGTTTATACTCATTTTCCACCTGTAAGAACACTTTGTTATTAGTCCTAATATTAAGAAATCAAACCAAGTTTACATAGAAAGTTCAAACACATGCCATATTGCTCTTTTCTACATTAAGAGATTGCCCAAAATCACCTAAATCACACTTAGACTTGGTTTATAGGGTCTGAAGTCAACTCAGGTCTATTTTTTAGGTTTGTTTGCACCCCTTTTGTGGAGAAAAAGAGCCCAGAATTCAAAATCCCCTAATACATGTTGCCACTCAATGGCTGTCTCACTAGTGCAAGAAGGCCATTTCAAGCGGTTGGGGCCAGATGCAATTTCTGGGTAACTTTGGCATAATAGATACCCTGGACATGCTTTCAGCAATATGAGAAGAGGAGGATTTTGTCAAAATATAATAATAACACCAATCCATATAAAATACCTCTAAGCTTTCTCAATATCAAATGAATCTAATAAAAATTCAAATGTTTATTTGTACAGACAATCTATCAATTCTGCAAACTTCCCCCTTCATTTTTTATTGAGTAGGAAAAGCTCAAGGCTCAAAGTAAAATCATGCTTATCAGGCACCCACATTCTCACAGTGGATACAAGACCCACACTTATGCTCTCAGCATAGCTTGGGAGGTTCGTACTTATGTTGTTTCTGCAATATACTAATCTAGAAATAGCAAGATAGCATGTTGGTCCAATGATTTAAAAAGATTGCAGGGTGGACAAGAAATTCATATTCAGTTAAAATATCAATAATGAGCACTACAACTGCACAAAGTTAACTATCATAATTCATGACACAGATTTTACAATTGACCACTGGTTCTTAACCTTGTTCAGCCTAGACTATACCTTCTACACAATCAGGCTAAACCTTAAGCATTTAATGCACAATGACTATGTTAGATTTATCTCGATGCATGTATCATTCAGTGGATTGAAAGAAGACATGGTAAAAATTAACAACTATAACTTTCCAGATTGAGTAATTTATATAGAATGAGACCTCACAATAGATTTATTTTATATTCAAGGGATAAAAATCCTCATAACTCGCACATCATTCTAGCAGCAGAAATATTTCCATGTTTCATCCTCCTACTGTGCATAAATGGAATTATGCTTTATCATAATCCCCTCTGCAATCAAATATATGGAAGAAAGCCTGATGAATAAGGGAAAGACAAAAGCAAGATGCTTCAAGAGGATGATTCAAATTGTATACTCCCATTTAAACAATGGATGCATACTAAGTCAATAATATCTGTAAATTACAAATTTTAAATGACCACAAAATAGAATGTCCTAGGTGGGAACCATGACATGGTATTCCTCTTGCTTGCTAAATAAATTGACAATCACCATAATTGCAGGAACAACCAACACAGCACACAAGGAGACTCCCAGAATGGATTCCATAAAGCACAATGCTCTTCTCCAACATGTACAAAATGTTTTTGTCTCTTTCCATTTGCAAGACACAGTTGAACCTTCAAACGAATCGAGATTAGTTGGTAAGCAATTTTCTTTCTTACCATCTATCTTATAAGCTTCTTTTTCTAACTCAGTCAAACCAGTGCTCTAGTAATCTTCCTTGTTATCTAACATCTCCTCAAAAACAACGCTTGAAGTAGGTGACAAAGAATCAATTCTATGCACACTTTCTGACCATTCAGAACTGTTCTGCATATCTCCCTTTTCTGAATTGCTTCTAACTGAATACCCATCAGCTACACTATAGAGACTGTCAAGCATTGTCCTTCCTTTTTTTGCTGTGATCATATGTCGATTGTCTCCACCCATGGATTCATTGACAGTGCCATTGGAAGCTAGACTTAAGTTCATATTCCAGTCAATTGCATTCAAATTATCATGGTTAGCTTCTATAGAATCTGCAAGTTGTCCTCTGGATTGCAATTTTCTACATGTGTTTTTGGAGGAGGATTGTTGTTCCAGAGATCTAACAAATTTCCTTAGTGTGTTGAATACACTCATATTATCAATTGTAATATATGATCCTGGATTCTGAGGAAGAGAACAAACAGTAAAGCACTTGAGCATTTGCAATCAAAAGAGATAATGTTGATTTAATAAAATGTACCAACTTTGCTTAAGCTTCCTCATCAAGCACAAGATGCATCAAACAAGACAAAACAAGAAAACTAAGAAGGACACATCCCATGCTCTTTGTGCATACCTTAGGGCTAACTGCTTCTTTCATAGCTAAAGGAAAAAGTGAGTGAGCGTAGTTAATGCAGAGGGAAAAACATGGGTCATTTTCATCCTCTTTATAGGAACGTCTCCTTTCTAAGTAGTCCTCATCATAAAACGATGCATCTCCATTTTCCCCATGTCTGTCAACCATATGTATCTTGGTCCTTGTTTTCCTATTACCAACTTTAGTGACTCAATAAATGGTCACTTAAACTCATCCCCAAATCAATTTGCAAAGAGAAAATAAACTCCGAAAGTAATGCCCACAAGAACAACAATTTACCATCATCAAAGCGTTTTTCTAAGTTAAAAATTAAATTTGAAAATACATGCCCATAGAAGCTTCATTACTATGTTTTCCATTTACAGAGTTGTACTCCATTTCCCACAATCACCACAGAGATTTTGAAAAGGAAGAAATCTAAATCCAAACCCTTAGCATGTTGTCCAATACCTTAGCTGGAAATCCAATTGCAACTTACAAGTTGCGTATTTAAGATAAAGAAATTGGGATATATATGGTTAAGCTCTCTATCAAACAGTAGGCCAGCAACCCAGAAAAAATCAACACAAACAAATTATGCCATTAAAGGATTATGCTTATGTGGAGTGAGATCACTGGCTCTATTTGAGCATGTTACAGACTGCCATAGCTTATACAAAATTGTGCCCAATGAGATAGAAACCCCCACAGACAGGTAGAGGACGACATAGATAGAGATGCCATCCTCTGGTGAGGTCTCCATCATTTCAGTATGGTGGCTTGCTAACATCCATTGATGAACTTAACTTTTCAGTTAGTTAAGACAAGGAAAATTACATATCAAATTAACATAGTCAATACCCATCAATTAAATTCGTGGTATAAGAAGAAATCACACAACCAAGAGGGAGAAGAGATTTCGTTGAGTTATAATTCCATCAAAAGAAGCTGATGCCATTGATATAATCCCAGTGGTTGTTTATTCAAACATGTAGTGAAAGCTGGGCATGAATTTTGCATTCCATGGTCAATACATACCTCATGTATCAGTAATATACTAATATCAAGCTACAACAATATACATCTATATTTTGTTTGAGTCACAAATAGCAGTTAACAGCTCTAATGCCCGTTTTCAGTATTCACAAACAAACATTTACCTGTTACCAGAAATTCCAGCAGCAAACTGATTTTGCATTAATTCACCTACTAAATGTCTTCACAATTGCCATAAACAGAGTTTGCCTTTTTCGAAGTAGGTTATATGCCCAACTCTACCAGCAATCATGGTTTCAACGAGAATAGCTTTGTAAGAAAATAAATTCCTCACAATCACACTGGTTTAGAAAAATGAAAATCCACCAATTAAGCATGGAAGTATGATTTCATATAACAAACATATTGAGACTAACATTTCTAATTTGCTGCCATAGCTCCAGGAAAGACAACAGAGTAACTCAATCCACAATATCATAAAAACACAGGAATTGCTCTCTAAGCTTCATGCACTAAAACAACATATATCATTGACAATTTTAGAAAATCTTTCCCAGAAACAATAATGAAAAGACAGGATATAGTGATAGGTCTCATCCCTAGTCCTCTTTTACCAAGATTTTAGAGCTATAATTCGCCAACTCTTTCAATCATCAAGTTTATGGCCATTTTTATTTTAGCAGAGGTAAAATAAATCCCATAGCCATTCATACCTGCAAAGCTTCCACTTAATAACCATATATACACGTGGCATTTCCAACAGTCTGTCATATTAGTTCATTAACAACTTATAAAAAAAATTACGAAAATGAGTTTGATATACACGAAAATATAATAGATTATACCTACACTTGGTCAACTATCCCCATTGGATGAATTGCTATATCCAACTCCTTCCCTGGACAACTCTTAAATTACCATCCGATTTCCACCCAACCTTGCCCATGAAATTATTCTTTCCTTAGGACCCCCAAACAACGTGGAAGCACAATCAAAGGCTCAATAGAAAAAAATAGGGATATGTACAAGTAGTGGGGTGACCAGTTACATATATGTCAAATAGATCCTTTTTGACAAAGGGAATATTCAGCCATGCAGCAACCTGCAAGTTATCCCACTTAGCACTATGCAAATCGCAATGCAGTTTAGAGTCTTCAGACTAATGGTTATTGAAAATTAGGTAGCATTGCAATACTAGTTCAGGCAACTTTCCTAGTTAGCTAATTCCCAACAAAGACCATAGCCCATTTGCATGGTTCAACTAGGCTTGGAAGTTCAACTGCTTTGTCCTATGAGGCATGTTAGCTCCCACAACAGAGCAATCATATGCCCTCAGCTCCTGAATGAGAACCATGAGGAAAGCATGCTCCCACAACAAAAGTTCTCAGAGCAGGCATGTTACCTCAGCTCCTTTCCCATATATCCCATGTTCCAAACTATGGGCATGATACCTCCACTCATTCCGTCATATTAGAGCCACATCCATGATTGGTTTCACACGCGGGAAGGGATGATTTTAAGAACCCCCCTAGATTTATATGTATAAAAAATGTAGAAGTATTTGTGTATCAACTCTTCGGTTGGGGATTTTAAAAGCATCATGTACATCTATATTGACTTATAGTGAACTATATGATGCATTTTCAACAAAACAAATTGAAAAAAAACCTATAAATTCTCATGGATTAATATCATATTTTCACAAAGAAATCAAACAAAAATTGGAAAATTTTCAACAATTCCTATGGCTTTATATCATATTTTGAAAAAATTGAAAGATCCAGGGATTAACCACTAGGAATCAGTGTTTCCCTTGCCACACATTAAGTAGTTGACAAGGGAACTTTCAAAGACACGAAGTTTATTGTTTCTACCTCGTGGAAACTGGTAAATGGATGAAAGAAACGACCAATGAAGACAAAGGTGGGAGGATAGGGTAGGGCAGAGCAGACGATAAGAGTAAGAGAGGGTCTGACCTCCCCAATTACGTTTTTTACTTGCCAAGTCAAAGAAGTTCAGTGTAGAAGTCAATTTCGGCACTATGGACATTGAAGAACTTAGAGCAAGGGCTATGCTTCCATGCCCAACAAGAAGAGGAAGAGAAAGCAGCCACCGCTGCACCCACTCTCATCTTGGAAATTTATTTCCACAATTAATTGTTCGACATAAATGGGACACACCTACAAGTTTCTAGTGCACAATCAGTTCCATTATGTGTCCGTAAGGAAAATGATGTCTAATTCTTGTGTATTCAGTAAATTTATGGAAAGAACGGACAAATCAAACAGTGCACTTGGGAAATCTTGCTCTATTTTGAAAATTATTGTTGCAAGCTCTGAAATAACATTTCTATATAGGCCCAAAGTGTTTGATGGAAGCCCATAAAGGTTCAATTTGGAACTGTAATAGTGCTTGTATCATGGGACCTTGCTATTCCTGCCCACTCTAGACAGACATAAAGACGATCATATTTTGTCAAAAGTACGCACACTTGGATCACACAAAAAAAGATACCAGTATTAAAATCCTAAACTTCAAAAATCTTGTAATACATTATCTTTTAAATATTCATGATGTTTTAAAAATTGTTTACCAATTTCAGTTTCACTGGCACTAATTAGGCACTAATTATTGATATTAATTACTAAACTTGTTATAGATTTATCTACTAATGATTTTGGACGAACATGAGGTCAATTCTTATACTTCCCAAAATAAAAGGATAAGGGGCTAATATGACAATAGCTGGCTAGATTTGAATCGCAAATTTACAACCAATGCCAATCTTTCAGCACAATATTGTGAAGGAAATTGATTTGACATTTTTACCAAGTGGGTATTGAGTTCACTGAAAATGAAACATGTCTCTTTTGATCTGCAAATCCAATCAGTAGGAAAGGCTCCACATTAGACAGTAGATTCACCATTCCACCTTTTGGTGAAACGCAATGTCTACCTACTACTAAAAAATGAAGGATACAAGTATCTTCGTCTAGGTCAACTTACTTTCTAATGCAAATAGAACACAAGCATGGAAAAGGGAAAGAGAATATGTTCTTCGAAACTATGACTTTGTTATCTTAAAAGTAGATATTTATAAACAATTTTTTTGACAAAATTGGAGACTAAACACTAAAATATATCTTTAACCTGTTATAGACTACCCGAGAATAACTTGCCACATGAGTACAACTAAAAATAGCTGATGCATCAAATAGACAAAATATTAAACCCCTTGTCTTGTCATCTTTGAAACAGGACTAAGCTCCTTAAAATGAAAACATCCATGATCTTCGATAGAAGCCACAGAAACCAGCATTGCCTATAGAAGAAACAGATCACCAGGGACACCAAATACTATTAGCACTAAATTTAAGTGAATGGAAATGATTAGCTGATTTAAGGATAAATTTGAGTGAATGGAAGTGATTAGCATATTTAAGGATAGTGGGAACAAGAAAAATAGAAGGAAAAGTGAAGAAATCTATGCTACTCTTATAATCAGTACCATGCGTCCTGGAAAATAATTGCTAATGAGCTCCATGGCTGTTGAATACTATAAATTACACCCAGAATAAAACCAATAGAGTGCCAAAGAATAATATCCAATGAGGAAAATCTCATCAAGCTGTGGTCTAGCAACAAGTTTGAGTTCTCACAGCAATGATGGCTCAAGCTTAAAACCCAAAAGTCTTGCTCCCAGTACAATTGATCAAAGTGTTTCAAGATGAGAGTCAGATCAAGGTGGCTACACTACTTCCAAAGTGTTAAACTAAGATGTTCTTAGTGCTAATGCAGTCTTCTATGTGAATGAGACTAAGTGCAATTCTTGGGTGACTTTGACAAAATTATTAATCAAAGTGTTTCAAGATGAGAGTTAGTTCAAGGTGGCTACACTACTTCCAAAGTGTTAAAGTAAGATGTTTTCAGTGCCAATGCAGTCTTCATTCTGTGAATGAGACTAAGTGCAATTTTTGGGTGACTTTGACAAAATTATTAACCAATAGGTCTAATTGCAATAGATATCTCATAAAAGTTTCCTACCCACTCCAATCAAAAAGAGGGTTAAAAACTTCAGTTAACTATACAAGTAAAAATGTTCAGAATTTGATGAGTGGTGATTTATGAAAACTCAAATCAAGCAATAAGAGAACCAAATGAATGAACAATATCTAATACCTTGTCCCCTATTCACCATAGAACACTGATAATTTTACAGGGAAATTATTTGACTACAGAGTACCAACCATGCGACCATTACTTACATCCCTCTACCATAACTACCCAACATAAATGGATAATCCTAAAATCTAATAAAATGGGTAATAAAAAATGCCATTTCATTCAACTGATCTAAGTACACAAGTCTTCACATAAAGTAATTTGGCCAATAGATAAAAAAACACGTGAAGGCACCCTCCCCTATAGTAAAGGTAAAATCAAATTGTCCGGTGGACAGAGGGTAAAGCAGGCGGTGATGGACCGTAAATCCGAGCACGTAGATCCATATACATACTCCTTCCCCCCAGCACTAGGTATGGATATCTAAGGATTAGAGTGAGGAAATGAGTCTATAAAATCCAAGTTAGTAAATCTTATAGCTCGAGCCAGGGAGTCTAAGATCTTAGTACCTATAGCAACGGTCACCGCGATTATCGAAGCGGCGGCCACCACAGTCACTAAGGTCCAGAAAGCCATAGCTATGGATGGTGTGCCTACTAAATAAACTAAAAATTTCACAACCTAGATAAGCTAAATACATTGCATCTCTTCTTATTCTTACAGAAGATGCAGAGATTGAAAACATGTAGAGAAAGACAAATAATTGAAGGGGATTTGTGAGTACTTATTGTCTCCATCCTTGTCAAACAAACTGAAAGCCTCCTTGAACTCAGAGATTTGTTCCTTTGTTAGCTTGTCCATCATTTTCACGTAATGCAAGCAGATAGAGCGAAATACCAAATTTTTGATCGTATTATCCATAAATCCTGGGCGAAATACCAAATTTTCAACCTATTATCCATAAATCCGGTGAACCATCTTCATTTCTCCTCCTAATCAGAAAACATCGAGCGAATTTGGGCAAATATCTCCTCCAAATCAGAAAAATTCAGGCGAATGTGGGAAAAAATCAATATTTTCGTGGGCTAATATTCATTTTCCAGTTTTTCCCTCTTTCGGGATGAATGCGATTTACCTTGGGGCAGCTATATATAAAATAAACAATGGGTGAATTTATTAAATAAAATAAAAACATTTTAATATAAAAATTCGCCCACTTTTTTTGGGTAACCCTTAAAATTCGCCATTGGGCTAAAATTCGCCCTTAAAATCATCCATGAGCACGGCACACATCACTAGAGGTAATATCTAGAGACTTATCTCCAATTACATTTGTAAATACAAGTAGTATTAATGCTACAAATAGCGGACAAGGGAGTATAGCTAGCCAAAATTTTGTTCCAACTGTACCAGCAGTAAATACAATGGATGGGACTGACATTAAATTATCAATATTCAATGGAAATGGGTTGGAGGACCCATAAAAACATTGGTTTATTTGTGAAGCTATGTGGACTATGCGACAGATCCAAGATGAGAATATTAAGAAAGCATAGATGATCATGACTCTGCGAGGTCATGCACTTGAATGGTACATGAAATTTTCTATAATTCCAATAGTAGTTTCCCAGAAAACACTCAATGATATTCAAATGGGCATGATAGATGAAATTAGGAAGCCAAAATCTGAAGCACAATACATTACAGAGATCAAAGAAATTGAGCAGCTACCGACATAGTCTGTCTAGGACTTTGACAAGATATTTAAGGCATTAATGCCCAAATTGAGCTTCCAAATGTCGGATTTACAACATAAGGAGTGGTTCATTTCTACCCCGTTGCCACACATTTGAACCCCATTGATGCAACAAAATATTGTGTCATAGATAGAGTCTCTTGAGATAACAATGAAGCCAGAATCCTCACCAATTGGAGACAACCACACATGAATGATGCAAATTTATTCCCAACTAGAAAAGATTATGGTGCAACTCCAATACATTATGAGAGGAAAGGAAGTTCAAGAATAACTATGGTGTACAAGATGTAGAACATATGGACACCATAAAGACAATTTCCTGACACTAATGAACTATGTTGCAACAGGAGCGCTGATATACTGATGCCTTGGTGTAGAATATGTCAGACTAGGTGCCATAAGTCCGAAGAATGTCTATATTTATATAAGATTGTAAGTACACCAGCTAGTTTGTATTGTAAATTTTGTAAATTAGTAGGTCATGATGAAAAATACTATAGAGCACTTCAAATGCTGCAGGAAAAGACGGTGGATACCCACTTGATGAAAAATGATGAGCAGATGCAAGCTAAACGAGGGCAGCCTCTGTAATAACCCAAAAATTCATAAAAAATTAATTTTTTTTAAAGTGACATAAAATGTCTAAAGTCACAACTAAGTAACTGCTAATGGTTAGAGGAACATGAAACAATTTATAAAAGATCACGGGATTTTTTCATTACAAGAAACTGTAAACTAAAGGATGGAATCTTAAGCACCTGTGTTAGTACTATTAATGACTTAACAACTTTAATTCTATCAGACTTAGAAAAGGACTTGCATTAAGTTGCTGCTAGATATACTGATGATTTACTTTTGTCAAGTAGGTAAGAATTCTTGTTTGAGATCAGGGCTTACTTAGCGTTCTGCTAACTCAATTGGACTGCTGGTTCCTTACATGTTTAGTAGGTAAGCGTATGATCCAGTAGGTGTTATTAAAATTACGTCGAGAAAATTACTTTCCTAGCATGTTAAGATGTTAGTTTAAGAAAAAGTTAAATATGCTGCTTGTCTTCAAGGAGGTAATGTAAATTATTTTTCATTGTTATAAATCCATAAATGTATTTATAACTAACGCCATAATGACTTTCCATCAAAAACATGATCAATGGTTTAAATTGCAAGAGCAAGTACTTACCGAAGTTCCTTCAATCGTATGAAGATTATTTTGTAAAAGTCTAGAGGACATGGTTAGTTTTCTTGTGTTTATAGTATTGGTTATTTATAAATTCCCATAGAGAGCATAGAGCTCATGGTTTTGGCTTAAGTTTACTTCAATTGCTTAGTGTTCTTGCAGCGATTCTCACTTCAAGATTTAATAGAAGTCCTTCTCTTAAAGAATGATCAAGTTACCTATGATTTTCAATTATGATTTTAACAATGAGTTATTAGAAATTTATTGGGATTCTCCAACATTTTAGTCTTCAGTTTCTCGAAGACTCCTTCAACAAACAGCATAAAGGTTAAAGTTTTGAGAAGTTTAAGGCTTTTCCTTTTTACTATAGTCATAAGCTATGTTATAACCATCTCGTAATCCCTTTTACTATTTCTAATATTACACCATCTATTGACTTGCTTGAAAGCATGAAGATCTTCTAGGATAACAATAGTATCCAAGTTTTAACCTAAGGTGGAATACCTGAGTATCAAACTACTATGATGAAATCGAATGATGGCAATCATAAGTTATAGTTTAAACCTATACTTTGCGAAAGTCCATGGCATAATATATATATCATTGGCATAATGTATATCATTGGAAATCATAGGTCGTAAAGTTTTGAAATGATCGTTTTTAAATAGTTTTAGGCAGTGCTGACTATAGGTTTTAACCCACACTTGGAGAATTATTTGGTTTGACACGTGGATAGGTTACATCCACTCGATGGTTGACTTAAAACCTTGAAACCCTACTCAGTTGCAATGTAGACCGTGAGAGTTTCTCCTTTGTTTGTCCAAGCTGAGAGCTCGCGGCGATGAGAGGCCTGTAACCACCTTCAGACTTTTGGCATTTCACCTGCAAATACTATGCTGTGACTATTGGGTGAAGTTGTTTATGGTTTGGGTTCTTCTATGTGTTGAAAGTTACATTGCGAGTGTCGATGTTGGCCTTTCATTGTGGCCTGAAGACTGCACTTGTCTCAATCCTGCAACTATTCACCATAGCTTCTGCCTTCATATACTTGAGTCGGTTTCTTTCTTTTTTCTTCGCAGAGGTGACTTCAAAGCTTCTTCCCTTTCGGCATGGTTCCAATACGACCTGGTGTGGCCATCTCTCCACAGCTTCCACTCCAATTTACAAGAGGTTAATTCTTACCTTTAACTTGGGTTTAAAATTAGTTTTTCTCGCAAGGGTTTTTACAATTTTAAGCAAACAAAGTATTTATGACGTTACTGTTTGAAACTTGTAGGCCTTTGCTCTCGGTTCGAGCCCTATAGGTGAAAGTGAGCTCACCCTTCAGTATTTCGTGGGCAAACAAAATGGTAAGCCCCGGTTTCAACAAGGGTTTCTTCCTGAGTGGCATTGTGGTTATTGGAAGTTGGTTCTTGTGGTTGATAATGGCACAGACTCGATTCTCCATTAGCTTTAGTTTCCCATCTTATTTGTTATTTGTAAAGTTTTTTAGAAACCCTTATAGGGTACTTCGTGCAGGGTGAAGAAGGCTCTGGAAGTTGTGATGTAAATGGGTTTTAATTGATGTTTTCAGCCTTTTGGCCTGAACAATGTAAATGATTTCATTTTAAAACAAAAGAGCCCAGCTCTGAACTCAAAAGGCTTGTCATCCTCTATCTAGTTTATTTCAGTTTTTACAGTAGAATTTGGTCGGTGAAGGAAGACTGTGAAACAGTCGGGATTGTAAATAGGAACATGATTTTTTTCTCCTGTCAGTAAAATATTTTGATACTGTTTAATATATATATATATAGATTTTGCGTATTTTGGTTTTGTTGACAGGCCTGAGCCTCGACTATTTAATTCTAAGGATGTAAGCCATTCTTATTACTTGATTCTGTTTTTGTAAATTGTTTATGTATTATTTGATTATTAATTCGGTTTTCATTAAATTCTTTAAGTAATATTTTAATTATTGTCCTGTACTTATAAAGGTTTCCAATGCATAGTTTATGGGAAAAATTACAGTGTTTAAGAGTAATATTTTACTCTATTTTTGGCTCAAAGGGTTAATTAAAAAGTAAACCCTACAGTTTGATAATATCATTATTATACTTAGTAATTCTTAGCTCTATTTATTTAATGATTTCTTTAATGATTTTTACTGTTTGTTTATAAATCTCAGCTAAAGAGGAGTAGGGTTTATTGCTGCATACTTGTAAATAGGATATATTTATCTTCTAATAACTTTTGTGGTTCTAAATAGATTATATGTCACATACCCCAATTTTGTAAAATTATGTAATTTGTTTTATTATATTTCTGAGACATTATGTTAAACTTAATCCTAAGTAGGGATTGATGACTTAGCAGAGTCAACAGTAATGGAGTGTAATTCAGAATATTTATTATTAATAAATAAATTATGGAGACAACAGCATGGGAGAGTTGTTAAAAGAGGTTACTGGTCAAACTGGTGGATGGAACTAGGTGGCAAGGCAAAAGACAAGTGGCAGCATCCTCAAACACTTCCTAAGTTGTAGGTGGCAACTTCCCTATATTTGGGGTCATGATTCCCCAAGAAAGTGGAATCAGAGCAGGTGGCTCATTAAATGACAGTTAACCCAACTAAGACCTAGGCAATCTTTTAAAAGTACTCAATGAAGAGAGCTGAGGCTGCTCAGATTTTATTCCAGAGAGAATTCATTCAGGTGAATGTTATTCAGGAATTTCATTGAGGAAAGAGGGAAAAACAGTAAGGAAGTGTTTTGAGTGGATTGCTGCAGTAACTTGATTTTTATTACTGCTATTTGGGCTGAGAGAACTGACTGATAGTTCTGAGTTAATACTGAGTTGAAGACTAGTATCTGATTTATTGCACCTAGTTCCAGCCAGGGAGACCAGAGCAAGCTCGGGGGTCCTGAGAAGCCGCTGTCTGAGCGCTCTCCAGGAGTTGGTAGGGAGGAACGGCCTCCCATTGCTGTTGTTGTCCACAGCTTAAACAGGTTCTGTTAATTATTTCTTTATGTTTACTGAATATGAATGGATGCATGTTGTGGTTATTTTATTTGTCTGAAGAGCCAGTTAGTAACAGTAAGCTAGTATCTTAGAATGCCAGTAGTTAAATCTGTTAATAGTTACTGTGTTTTTCCACATCTGGTATCACAAGACCGTACTCCAACACAGTATCTCGGTATGTGAAGTAGAATCCTTCTGAACCGAGTACCTATTTAAATTCTTTCCTTATTTACAAGCATTTTATAATTTTCTAAGTTGATTGTTTACAGTCTTTAAAACTACTTCATGATACTGTATCTTTATTTACAGTAAATGCTAGCTGAAAGAAAGAAATAGATAGACTAAAGTAATGCTGTTGCTTAAGCTTATAACTGTTATCTGCTAATTTTCAAGAATTTAACCTTCCAACTGTGGAAAGAGACCATGTTGGCAGTAGAATGTAGTTTACCTAGTGGTTTGATTTTACAGTTAAAACATGGTATTGTTAGGTTGCTTATATGTTAAGAGTGTAGTCTTAAAATTACTGAATCTTCTTGTATTTACAGATAAAGCTTAAACAGATTAGAAACTGTTTTAAACTTTCTTGTATGATTAAGGAATATGTCAGTATACACAAGAGTTTTATATATATATATACTTAAAACAAAGATTTAATATTATATAAATATTATTAGACTATACACAGTCTTCATAATTAAATAAATAAACCATACTCTGGTTAATAACAGTAATAATAATTATAAAATCATTAGGAGAAACATCATTATTGCATTACTAATAACGTATTTATATTACTTACAGGATAACAATAATACTTAAATATATATATCGTATTATATCAAATACAAACCTAGATTAATTATACTCCATGTATAATTAAATAAAGTTTATAAATGAACTAATAACACTCTATGTATAATAAAAACGATTTATTAATGCTTAGAAACGATTGTAAAATATAATAACAATACAATAGGTTTTATAAATTAAAAAGTATGCACCTTACTTTTATAACTTTCTAATAAATAGAAGTCAAGGTAGAAATCAGTACTGAAAACCTAACAATAAATCTTATTACAATAAGTTGAAGATATTACTAACAGATCATAACTGTAGTAAGGGTATACACCCTACACATTAAATATTAAATCAAGAATATAACTCTACAGTAAGTCTTATAGAGAATATATCAACAACATAAGGATTCTGTTCTTCTTTTAAAAAGAAAACCAAGCTGTTATCATAAAATCACAAAGGTAAACAGAGAACTAGTATAATGCTCGAACAACGAGCTTAATATTTATTTTTATAATCATTTATTTTATTCACAGAAACCGACAGAGTTTATACTCTTTTTATTTTATAAACTGAATTAAATCTTAATTGTGGAATTAGGGTTTAACCCTATAAACTTCTACTTTATTCACAAGTAAAACAATTAATGATAATTTTACAGAAACTAATCATAGGTTAATAACCAAAGATAAATACCAAATTTATATAAAATACACAGTAGTATTAACTGTAAAAAAAAAAAAGACTGGTATCGAGTTATAACCACAGCAGAATTATACAATGGCATAGAGCCTGTTCCAGCATTAAAAAGATAGTAATAACGAAGGAACCTACAGCCAGTTCAGCCTCTTAACACATTATAATAATTACAGATAAGATTTCGTACTCACAGCCAAAGCCGTAAGGCTCTACATACGAGCTAGGGTATAAACCCTGGTACATAATTTTAAAAACAAACTAAAACCCTGAAGGTTAAACAAAGCCGAAACGACGAAACCATCGCTTCCATCTAAGGACTCACACAAGGTGAACAAGCGGTGGAGAGACCAGGGCTTAACATTGGCCGTAGTGCCGTAACCTTCATGTAACTGCCAGGCCGAGAGAAGTAGCAGGTACACCTGCATTATCATGTAGACGGCCGAGTGTTAGCCGTTGCTCAAAGTGTAAAAGATATTTTAATAACCCTGTGATTATCGCTATAACTTAAAAGTAAATAAATTAGTACTTTACTTGATAGGAGTAGTAAACCCTCGCAGTGATCGACACAGCTGGTGCAAACGAGGAGCCTGCCAAATCGATGGCACCCAGTTTGGATTTATATCGCTCAACTTCCTCAGCAAATGAAAACCCAGTGAATCGATGAAGGTAACCTTACACAGCAACGTTTTCTCAACAGCTATCACACAGCCAACAGGGAGTACAAGCCACGCAATAAGGAAGGGACATTTACACTCGATGGAGCAGAGAGGAGTAAAACTGCAAACCAAGTGAGCCAATCCAAATAATGGCGAAAATTACAGAAGTAAGCAACGATTTTAAAACCCTCAAACTCCCTTGCAATACAATAGCAGAGCTCACGAAGAGCTGGAGCAATCGGAGATCTAATGGCAGATAAAACAACAATAACCTGGTCAAGAAGGGTTTGCAGAGCGGCGGCCAAAGGCCCAAGAACGAAGGAAGAATGACGAATCTTAGGGTTAAGTCAATGTTTTATATCGCCAATGCATGGCTAAGGCGTGACCACGTCAGTTCAATAATAATCTGCATGCGAGAGGGCCGATGCCTATAGTTCCACGTTGAACATTGCCAATCATTTGTTTCCAAACATTTCTTGGTATGGACATCCCTTTTGATCGCTACTCTAAGTTTACACCTGCATTATAAAACACAACGATAATGTAAGAATCAATGCATGTATATACTATGCATTATCTAAATTTTTGTTAAGCGCTATAAACTTCAAAACTATGCTAGTTCGATATTAAGCTAGGCATTTTAAACTTTGAACAACCTCCATGATAGAACAATGTTTTTCCTCATGCCATGTATATATCAAAGCCTTGCTATATATATATTAATAACCATGTATTATAAGCAATTAATCAAGATTAAGTCTTGAGGTATTTAGACTTAAAGGTTTGAAGTTTATTATAAGGAATATAATAATGTGAGCTTAGTGTTAAGTCATAAACTATTTGTTAAACTCACCACTATAAAACTATTTACCCTAGTCTTTAGTGGAGCTAGGTGTAGTTATCTACAATCTACTTCTTAGTATCAATTGTTATAGATGTGCATAGATGGAGTAAAACTTGTTATTCCTCCTTTAAGAGATTTAAACTTGTAGAATTCAAGCTTATAATCTACAAAATTGGAGAAGTTTACTCTAATCCACGTTCACGTATTATACCAATGCAATAACAATCTTTTCTAGTCTTAGATTATTTATGACAATAATTAGGCTTTTGTTGTCTTTCTTACTTAAAGATTCACAGGGTATGGAAAGTGAATGTATAACTAGCAGTTTATATAAATTGTTATCACCATCTTTACTAATAGTATAGTCTGGAAAATTCATAATAAGTCTAAATTATGATCATCTAGAACTAACTCTAAAGGTGCATATAGTTTTTGTTTCCTTTACTGTTTTTGGAGAAAGAGATAGTTTCCATTTAATGCAAACTCTGAAGAGGTAACAGAAGACTTATGCCAAACAGTAAACCTGGTATTTATGAATCAAAACATTTCTGAATTTGAACTTGGCATGATGCAGTAACATCAAGAAAATAGAAGTAGGCCTGATTATAGTAATCCAATTTTACTTATTGCGCTAGATAATAAATGTTATCTACTTCCATATTGTGTTTCAGAAATTTATAAATGATCTAGTACTCTAAAGAAAATCTTAAGGAGAGTAATAGGAAAAGCTTTACCTTCAAAGGCTTGATAAACTGGCTAGTATGCATTTAATTTTACTGAATGTTTTGGTACAACAAATTGAGAAGTATTACTTTAAAGATTTGTTAGCAGTAACTCGAACATTACCTGTCACCTGTAAGAACAGGAGGAAACTTTATGCATTAGCTTAACGCTAAGTAAGCCCCATCTTTTCACGACAAACCCACCTTGTGTCACAAACAGAAAAACATTCAGTAACTGAAAAGAAAATATTCGTTAAAATGAAGTACAATCAAAGGTCATTCAGTTACAATACTAGAAGCATAAACTAATCAACCAGTTAGTAACTGATCTTAATGTAATTATATGCTATTTTAAAAGTTTTAAATTTTTCAAAAATTTTGGGGTTTGACATTATAGTAGAATTATTCTGTCTTAGACAGAGACTCATAGTGTCTGGAAATCATTTGTTATAAAAAATGTTTTGATAGTATAAATATCTTAACCTAACTCTAGATAATGGTTTGTTTACTATACTTATACTTATTTACTAAACTGTAAGTTTTTATGTATTGTAAATAATACTGGTATTAGAATTAGTTGTATAAATAATATGATTACTATTGTTTTTACCTACCTATATTTTAGTTTATATCTGAAGTAAATAAATGCAGACAATATTTACTACTTCTTTACAGTAGAAATCATAAGCAAACTAAAGTAAAATCTAGTTACAGTTTTCATTGAAGTGAAATGAATTATCATATTCAACTAAACACCCAGCTGTACTAGAGTATTGCCTGAGTCAAGCATGGAAAAATACACTATGGAAATTATAATTCTATCTGTTTCTCATTTTGCATATTCATTACTATTTCTAACATAAACTGCAATTTACCAAGTCTAACATTACACAGTTACTCCTTTCTTCACAAACCCTAATTAAATACTAACATGCATGTATTTAAAATCTAGTAAACATTTTACTGAGGACGGTAAATAAAAATAACATAAAGACAAATAGAACCTATCAATGATAAGACGACAACAGCTTAAGGAGGTTGTTCCTCCCAACCAATCTCCTGGAGAGCGCTCAGACAACACTTCCTCAGGACCCCCGAGCTTGTTCCTGGTGTTCTTGGCAGAGAACTAGGTGGAGAATATAAATTTAAGACCTTTGTCACCTAACTGGTCCAATTACCTCAGTAATTAAAATCTGCTCTCAGCGGTAAGAACTTCAGCCTAATAGTTGCAGTAAGTTCAATCTCAGTAGTTAACTCCTCAAACTCACTTTAGTAATCCCCTCCATTGAATTTCTCTTGAGTAAATTCATTCACCCTGAATGATAACCTCTAGAATGAGCAACCTCAACTGTCTTCAATGGGAAATTTTATGGAGATGCCTAGGTATTATAGGTCAGTTTTCATTTAATGAGCCACCTACTCTGATTCCACTTTCTTGGGGAATCATGACCACAAATATAGGGAATTTTCCACCTGCAACAGTTGGAAGTAGTTTGAGGATGCTGCCACTTGTCAGTGTACTCTCCACCCAGTCTCCTCCACTAATTGACCAGTAAACACTCTTTTAACAACTTCCCTAAGCTATTGTCTCATCATTTATTTATTTATAAATAAAATATTCTGAATTACATTAATTATTCTTGACCCCACTGGCTCATCAATTACAAACTTAGCATAAAATATAACACAATGTTCCTCAAATAACATTAATTTTTTTTTGCAAATTGGGGCATGTGACAACCTCAGTATGAGCCTGCTCAATATACACCACCGTAATATCAACAACCATAGTATCCTCAGCTGCAATACCAGCAAAATCAATATCCACCACAACAACAATACCCTCAGCAAAGGGGAGTTGAAAAATTTCGAGGCCATGGACAAAAATAAGGAGGAGGATTTGGTCGAGGAAGAGGTCAAGTCATATGTTATAACCATGGGTAGCCATGAAATTTTTCCTGAGGTTTCCAAAGTCTTGCAAAAACATGTACATATTGTAAATAATTTGATCACATTGTTGAACAGTGTCTGCAACTAATTGTGAAATGGCAGGCTCGAATTGTCGTAATTCCCAAACCGACGCAAATTCAAAATCTGAACCCCAATGAGAACATTCAGATGCCGAGCTGAGAGAACCTAACATTGCTGTGGTTACAAGAGGAGGTGATGCCAAAGGTACAGACCATAATACACAACATGGAAAGCCGTAGGTGTGACCCACGACACAGAAGAAAGCCCCTCTAGATGTACAAAAGGAGAAGGAAGTCTTCTTGGATTTGTGACTAGATTTTGTTGATGCTAATAAACAGTCGACATCTGGACAAGTCAAGACCATGCCCAAATGATTTGAACATTTACTCAGGAAGCAACCAATGAAAAATGTTAGTAATCTTAAATAATTTTTCAAAATTTGTTTAGCACTAATAAATAATAAAGATGCTGTCGCAGAATTGACAACACTTATAGAAGACAATCCAGATGAACTACGACTTGAAAAGAGAGTTAACCATATCGAGAAGAGACTAAAAACATGCCGAGAACTGCGAATGATTGCATAGATAGGAGATTATGATATAGATTATAGCATATTATATTTGGGCTTAGATGTTAACATATTGACAAGACAGACATGGGATAGCAAGAATAAGGCACGAATGGACTGGTCTCCCATTCAGCTAAGACTTATGAACTAGTCGAAGGTTCTACCAATAGGTAGACCAACTCAAGTTCCTATAGAAGTCGAAGGCTTAAGGACATATGCAGACTTTGAAGTAATCAACATTGTTGATGACACAAATCCATACCCTACACTTCCAGGAATCAATTGGGAGATAGACAACCAAACCATTATTAATTTTAAGAAAACAATCTTGTCATTTGAAGATTCTGAACTAAGGGTAGTTGTGCTAATTGATCCACTTGAAGGGCAGAAATATGTTGAGCCAGTAAATAGTGAAGGCTAAGGAAATTACCTAGGCTAGTTGTTTAATATAATGTCTTCAAGTGAACATTATATAAATCCAACAACTGATGGAAAGATGAGTTGGTGGAGTGTAATCTCTTGCACATTTGATTCAGGTGATGCCCTAGAAAATTGGCAGAACATGCTGCATGAAGTATCCATGAGAAGATGCATAAGAATCACAAGATCTATTCGACGAGTAGGAGACGAAGCAAGCGAGCTGCCAACATATGAATGATTAACCAACCTTGCGTATTTTCTGGTGGAGTTTGAAGAATAAGTTTTACAATCTCAGCGATTGTCTTCCTTGGACTTTATGCTGAAATCTACGCCCACTAGATGGTGGGGTGCACATAAAAAATATATCTCTAAGTGGCCACAATGTAAAATATTACTGGAGATTAGATTTGGAGAAGAGATAAGTTATTCTGTTCAGAAGTATACAAGAATGACAAATTTTGTGGAGCATATTAAGCATTGTTGCATGACATGGCAGGAAAATACGCGACAGGAGTGGGTTCATCGATTCTTCCACACATTGGAAATGGTACCAAGAAATTGGTATACATCAGTGGATATGCGAAGAGGATTTGTTGAATGGGAAGAGTTAGCCACAAGCTTCACTCATACATTCGAGTTTGTAAGTGAACATCCGACAATTGATGCTAGGCTACATATAATGAAGGACAATATATTTGAATAAATCTCGATCGTAGCCACAAAATTCCATCAATGCAGCATGACAGTACACCACTGGATGGAATGCTACAATATTATAGGAGAACCGAATGATGATGATCCACTTGAGATAAACATACCTGAGTCAAAAGGTATGCACGCAGTGGAAGGAGATGGAATTTCTAATGACCAATTCCTAATTCCACTCAAGATCAAGAAAGTAAATATTGGCTCATATGAAAACAAAAAGTTTGCCAATATTGGAGATTAATGGGATGATGAGACTATGGGTAAGATCACGGATTTAATGCATGAATTTAAAGATATGTTCCCTACCAAGTTTTTCGAGATGAAAGGAATAGTCAGTGACCTTGGTGAAATGAATATACCTTTGAGGCTCGACGCAAGGTCGATCAAATAACTGCCGTACAGATTAAACCCATGCTATAAATAAAAGGTTAAAGATGAATTGGAACGAATTCTAGAGGTAGGTGTGATAGAACCCGTTGAAGAATCAGAATGGATCAGTTCGATTGTAGTGAAAGACAAGAAAAATTTAGGTGAAGTGAGAATTTGCTTCGACTCGAGGAAGTTAAATGATGCCTATTTGCATGATCCATTTCCGATTCCATTCACAAATGAAGTATTGGAGAATGTCAGAGGACAAGAAATGTATTCTTTCACTGATGGATTCCCAAGTTACCATCAAATAAGAATTGAAAAGGAGGACCAACACAAGAATACCTTTGCGACATAGTGGGGATGCTTCTAGTACACGGTAATTCCCTTTGGACGCAAGAATGCGCCTACAATTTTTTCTAGAATTGTAGTTGCTGCATTTAAATATTTTATACATAAATTTCTTGAAGTCTACTTTGACAACTGTACAGTATTTGGTCTTGTAAAATACCATACAGAGAGCCTCAGAATGATGATGGAATGATGTCGCTTGTGTCAAATTTCCCTAAATTTGAAAAAGTGTATCTTTTGAGCACCTTTTGGAGCTTTGTTAGGCCATGTGGTCTGTCGCGACGTAATTTTGGTTGATCCAGCAAGGTTGCGATCATCCTTGACTTACCACCACCTACCATAGTTAATTAGTTAAGAGAAACATTAGGACATACTGGATACAACAAAAAGTTTATCAAGGGATATGCGGAGGCAATTGCCTCAACGAAGAGACTACTGAAAAAGACACTAAGTTTCAGTGGATAGAATAATGTCAAGCGATTCTGGAGAAGCTGAAGAAAAATATGTGTATTGCACCAATACTTGTATTTCCAAATTCGAAAAAAGAGTTCCATGTTCATGTTGATGCATTCTCTGTTGCGCTTGGCGTGGTATTGATGCAGCCAGGTGAAGGATTGATTGATCACCCCATTTAATTCTCTAGAAGAAAGTTATTAACTACAAATAAAAATTATACCACAACGAAGATAGAAGCTCTAACTATGGTATATGCAATGCAGAAATTTAGACACTATTTACTGGGTGGACATTTCAAGATGTACGCTGACCATTTTGTGTTTAAATATTTGGTCAATAAGCAAGTGTTGGGGGGGAAGATCCGCCGGTGGATTCTCCTCTTCTAGGAATTTAATTTTGAGATAACTGTTAAAACCGGTCGGTTGAATTTGGGACCATACCACCTGTCAAGGATTGAAAGTGGAGAAGAACATACTAGTATGGAATACAATCTTCCAAATGTGCAACTGTTTGCAATAACCATGTTTTATGATCAGTATAAAGATATGTACAGGTTATGCGCCAACTGAGTTTACCATGGTGCAGAAGAAATAGTTGGTGGTGCAAGTTGCAGATTTCCAGTTGATTTCTAGACACCTGTATAAAATGGGTCCTGATGAGATACTTCGGTGCTACATTTTGGAACATGAGCGGCCAATGATATTAAGTGAAGCACATGTTGGTGTTGCAGGAGGTCAATATGCAGGAAAATCTAGAGTGTGGAAGATATTACAGGAAGGATTATGGTGGCCCACCATGCATGCAGACGCTCGAGATTATTGTCGCAACTGTGATATCTCTCATAGAACCGGGAATCCATCATGAAGGGATGAAATTCCATTGGTACTGCAGGTAACATTACATGCATTTGATAAATGAGACATTGAATTTGTAAGACCTCTCAGTCTAGTAAGAAAGTGCACAGGAGCAAGGTATATTATCACTGCGACTGATTACTTGACCAGATGGGTAGAAGCTGTGCCAGTAAAGGATTGTATTGCTGTGACAACTATGAAGTTCTTATTTGAAAATGTTGTGACAAGGTTCAGCTGCCCAAAGATTTTGATCAACGACCAAGGTACGCATTTCATTAATCAAATGATTGAAGAACTGACTAACGAATTCCAGATACAACATAGAAGAAGAACTCCATATCACCCTCAAGCGAATGGAGTTGTCGAATCATTTAATAAGATTATGAAAAATGCACTAACAAAGGACTGAAATGCATGAAGGTATGACTAGGATCAGTAGATCTCTGCAGTATTATGGGCATATCACACAACATGTAAGAAGTTGACAGGTCACACACCATTCAGGTTGGTATATGGAAAAGAAGTTGTCATGCCTATGGAATACATTGTACCAAGTTTAAGAGTTGTTGCAATTACTGAAATGATAGATGTTGATGTTGTGGAAGACAGATTACTTCAACTAATACACTTAGAGGAAGAACGCTTTATTGCAGGATTTCACCAGAATGTAGAAAAGAAAATGAAAAAGGTATGACATGATAGACACATTAAGAGAAAGCATTTTGAAGTCAGAGGTCTTGTTCTTATGTATGACGGTAAATTCTTCAAGCATCCAGGAAAGATGAAAACACATTGGTTAGGGCCATATGTCATTAAGGAAATCATTGATGGAGGAGCAGTGAAGTTAGAGAATTTAAATGGGACAGAGGTCAGAGGACCCGTTAATGGGAGTCGAATGAAACCTTATTTTGATAATTGTGACTCGGTCACATAGAAATGGGAAAAAAACAAAAAGAGAGAGAGAGAGAGTAAAAATGGTATGATCATAGACTGCTAGTCTGCCATGGAAAAAAGACAAATGGTCTGTCGCAAGATAGGAACCTCAGTGCAAAGGAAATACAAGTCGTAAGGAGTGCAACAAGAAACTTAAGGAGCTAGAAAAGAGAGGGAATCTACCACATGAAATAATATAGGTAAAAAATGATGTGACGTTAGCACAATAATGAAGAAACTTGCTAAAAGGACAACTGTCAGTCTTTAAATCTACATATACCAAGTGAATCTAATGGTCACTTCGGTCATAAGTATAATGACGTCACAACAAAAAGGGGTGGCGTAGTTGGAAATGGCAACATAATAACTCGGAGAGGTGACCCACGTGATGGATTGTGTTGTTATTATCCCACTCGATGACTACGTGTGTGAATATTTGACAGATTGAATGCCTAGACAAGTCATTTACTTCCCCTCGCTTTCAAATTTACTCTCATATAATGCCACAATGAGCTTCTACTTGGAACACTGAGAGAGAAAGTAAAATTGGTGGAGAATTATGGTGACTATGAGATTTAGCGGTAATTCCCTCAGGGGCTCTGTGATTGAAGCTGTGATACCTGTTATGGTTGAGGAAAATGCTACAGGATATGTTCCACCACAAGCAGGGAGGCGATTGGAAACTGAGCTAATTTCAATCCTCCTTACACCAACCATACAATCCATCTTACCAGGGTTAGAAATAAGGAAGCGTTCTAGTTCCTGCAAGAGAAACACTGTCTTAGCATTGATGAGAAAGAACAAAGAAGCAACGACTAAAATTTATCGGCCAAAGGAAAACCCACTGAATTTACCGGATAAAACTGTGGAACCAGTCGCCATAATTCATAGTATCCATTGCTAGGGTCTGAACTAGTGTTTAGATAGCAACAGACATAAACAAATGCCACCGTTATCACCATCATCTCTTCAAAACGCTGAAGACATACGAGGTGATGACATTTTCAAGAAAAAGATGAACTAGCATATTCCAATGAGGAAGGGTAAAATGTCTATGAGATGGCCAATAGTAGGACAAAGAAAAAATCTAGGCACTGAGTGGCCTTGCCGACTACTAGTTCGAGTTTCAAGGTTTATACATATGTTGCATACTCAGTCATGATTGATAAAGAGGAAGATTATTAAGAAGGGAAGGAAAAATATGGGATGAGTTTGAAGCTGAAGCTAGAAAGGTAAACAAGGAGAATTAGTGATGTTGATAAGTTTCTCATCTCGTCCGTACTACTGCTCTAAAACAATAACTTTATCCGATAGAAGAAATAACTACAGTAGTAGCAGAACCTAGAAAGAACATACACGAAGGAAGGTGCATTGCAAGGTGTGCAACACAACGAAATCAGTAGAGAGGATAATGCCAGAACATATTAGTTTCGACCTTGTGGGACAATTGCAAAAAACAGAAGAAGAAGTGTGGTTAGAAGCAAAGAAAGTAGCTAAAATATTGGAATATTTTCACAGTAAAGTCAGCACAAGAAAATACATGGAGGAATAGCTTCGGGTGGCTCGGGACGAGCCACAGGTGAGTGTTGGGGTCTGTTGGGACTAGGGATAGGAAGGAAGAATTCACTTAGAATTCATCCTAAGTATGGAGAAGAGCTAAAGAAGAAGAGAAAGGAGTTGTGACATAAGCAATGAAAGGAAGGAAGAAGAAGGAAGATGTGCGCCAAAAGGAAGGAGTGCAACAAGGGAAGGTGTGACGGAATAGCAATATCGTAACGCGTGCAAAGGCGTGCAAGTGGCATAACGGTTGGAAAATGTTTGTAAGGTGTAATCGTTAGAAAGTGACATGCCATAAATACCGTGGGTACAAGTTCAACTAGAGCTGACGGAAATCACACGTATTGAAGGTATCTTTGTAAGTCAGGTCATTAGTGCCTATCATTAGGTGTTACTAGAATACGAAAGACAACATGTTGGCTAAGTATAGGAAGTTGGATGAGAAAGCGACAGTAAAAGAGTCTATAACAAGTTTGTAAAAGAGGCTATAAAAGAAGGAACCTAAGATGTATGCTGGTTAGCTTCTATGCTGTTGGATCTGTATTGTTAGACTATTAGTTTCTCTGTATGTTTTTTCATGTTAGTGTTGCTGAGTGCATATGAGGTGAAGCATCTACACCTGAGTGAGCAAAAGTATAGGAGAGGTTGAGTTGATCCAAGCTATGTGTGGATCATTAGTAAAGATGAGTAGAAAGAAAGAAGAGAGAATATATGAGAGCATGAGAGGTAGAAAGAGTCTATAAATATATATAAGAAGATCTAGAATAGAGTCTGCATCTTAGTGCGCAGACGAAAGGTGCATATATTTCTCATGCCAAATGAATAGTACCTTTGTGGTTTTTTCCCAGATGGGTTTCCACATTATATTATGTATATATGTGTGAATGCTGAATGTGTTACCTATGTAAATGTTGCATTGAATGGATGATTGTATATTTTCTTATTAATGAATAGATGCATATCAGTTGCATTGTATCAGTTGACTACGAATATGTTGCACAAAGGTTGTTGTTATAATAAATTGCATAAGAGAAGTTAGGCCACGATCTAACTATTCATAGTAAGCATAAATAGTCCACCCATAGTATTTTTAGAGCACCTTGGTGAAGGAATGAGGTACCAGAAATCCCCCAACCAATTGTGGAAATGTGGTTCTAGCAGTTACCCATTGAGAGAGATATCTCAGGTGTAACTGCATCTGTGTCATAAGTGATCTACTCTATCAAACCGATATCTTGGGATTTTTTGTGCTAAGCAGAAGGGATTGAACCTGGGTCAGGATCATTGGAGGAGGGAGAAAATCCAAAAAATGTCAATGATTCCCAAAGTACCCCTGTACAATCCTCCGAATATGAATAGATGAACTGACGTCGAACACTCGGCTGAATCTTTCGATCAAAGGTCAATGATAAAAACCTATTGTTGAAAGCAAAGAAATATGTCATTGATGTATACGGATCTTAAGGTACTGACTTATTTCTAAGACTAATTCCCGGAAGATGTGTTGAAGTCAACAGAAATAACCTCATTGAAGGAGGGATATGATGAATCCCTCATCAAAGACACGAAAATCAGATTTTTTTTTATGGAATTTGAGTATGAAGTAACCATAGGATTGAAACAAAGTTAAATGAAAATAAAGTAGTTTTGAATACAGAGGGGGACAAAAATTCCAAATCCTTAAAATGAAAAATTCCACACCTCTTTTGAACCTAGCCGGTCAAAATATACACAGTTGGGGAAAAAATGTTACAGTACAACTTGAGATCAAAGTATGGCATGTCTGATGCGTGTTTCTCAACAATGTTGAGGTCATTGACCATCAACTACATTATATTTTGAGGAATCGTGTCACACAATGAGCATTAAAAATGGTCAATTTTATGAACTTTAAAAGACATTGTACATTTGTACTTCCCACTAAAAATAGGTTATTCAAATATAAGGTACTTCCAAATGATAATTTCTTTCCTGGAGGCTACAAAGAGGAAAATGAAATGTTGAGAATGTTGGGTGTTGAGTACATATCATATCATGTGTGTCCCAATGATTGTATTCTATTTTTAGAGGTGACTATGTAGACATATAGATATGTCCAAAATGTAGGCATGACAGGTACACATAATTGAATAACAAGAATAAAGTACATGGTCCTCCTCATAAGATATTAAGGAACATGCCTATAATCCCAAGGATTCAAAGGATATTTCTTTACAAAGAATTATCTATGTTGCAAGGATGGAATGCATCACATCAAAGTCAGGGAGGAGTATTGTGAATCCCAACAAATTCAACAGCCATGAGGCATATAGAGGATACATGGCCCGCTAAATTCAAGGATGAAGTACACAAACTCAGATTGAGCATATCCATTGATGGAGTCATCCCATATTCCCAACCAGACAACAACTATATTGTTTTTCATGTAGTAGTGATGAATAACAATACCCCCCCATGGTTGTTCATAAAGAATGATCCGTTTATGTTGGATATTATAGTCCCTAGTAGAAGACAAGTGAAGAATATGGATGTTTAACTACAACCATTGATCAAAGACTTTAAGGAATTATGGGAAAAGACACAAAGTACACTCAGAATATTTTTCATGTTTGGGTCCAGAGCACGAAAAAGAGAAAACTAAGCTCAAACTGGGTGTTCCTTTTCCGTAAATTTAGTCCCTCAGGTCCGGAAAAGTGATAAACCTATACCTGAGAATACTCTTCTCAATTCAAAAAGAAAAGAGAGTGATCCTTTCTCGTATTATTCCGCATGGTTCGAGAAAGAGATAACCTGCCCCCGAATGCCCATGGGAAAAGTGGGGTTGCCCCCAACCACCGGTTGTGAAGTGGGAAGGTTTCTTTGAAACGGATTCCATTCGTAAGCCACAGGATTATGCGTGGAAGGTGCAGTGTAAGAAGTTCGGGCCGTCCCCATAGAAACAGGAGACTGAAAGACAGGAGCAGGTATCCCTTCGCTAAATAGCGAAAAGGGAGAGCTCGTGTAAGGGACCGAAATAGGGGTTTGGAAGCTTTTCCCATAAGAGGTGTTGCTCCCAAACTCCACTCCTACATATGAAAGAGATGGACCTACGTATGGATTGGATGGGGGAATTTGCCCCCCATTCCAAGGAAATCCTTGGACAAATGCCGAGGATCCTACCGGACCACTCTGGGTAGTGTAAGGGAAGGAAGAAGGAAGGGTAGGTATACTGGGGATCCCAGTAACCATGTCACCAGAAGTACCTCCTATGTTGGAGTGAACCGGTGGTTGAACCACCCGGCTCGCTGGAGTCAAAGGTGTAGAAGGTAAACTAGATCTAGGGGTACTTACCGGGGGAGGTAGCACCCCTTCAACCGGAATGGTTGAGGTGAACAAAAAAGGACTTTCTTCCGCTGAAGACATGGTCCTACCCATAGGGACACCTAATACAGGTGAATCAAAAGGTCTAACCTGAACGATCACTGGATCGTTTAAATCAGTCAATGGGGTGTTAAAGTTTCTTGCAAACTCATCAGTCTGCAATTCTTCTATCTCGACTGTATCAAGATTAAAACAGTTAGCAATGAGTTCTGGTTCACCAAGAACTTCACTTATTCCTATAGGTTCAAATGAACCATCTGTGTCTAATCTCCTCCTTTGGGGTAGAGGTGGAGGCTCCAATGTGGTAAGAGGAGGAAGGTTTCTCAACCTTCTTGACCTTCTAAAAGGTTGGTCCTCCAGAATTTAAAATTTGACAAATCACACCCTAAGGTCAACTAAACACAGGAAAACCACAGAGCATACTCTATAAAAATCCTAAAGCCTCAAGCAATCAAACCAGGGTAAAAGATATACTTTCCCGAAGAAAGCTGATGAACGATTACTTGGCATCCTTGAAGTGGTTCTTAGGCACAAGCGGAGGAATAACCCACCGCCCTCCTACACTTTCAACAAGGGTTACCTTCCAAGCCCATTCAAGGTGAACCATAAATAGCCTTCTGGTTTACCTAGGTATGAACCCTAAAAGACAAGAGACTAAAGGCTACCTTGGCTATACCAACAGTCTGGGGGGGACAGTCGCAAGCCGAACTCGTACGCATGGGCAGGGTAGCTGAGCCCGAAACTCTGTCTAGGACAGAATCCCCATATGAGTAAAAGTCCTGAGTTACGCTTTGACAAGGATTCAGAGGGTTATCTCCTCTGTCCAAGCCTCCATGCGGCCTCGTGCTTAACTCCCGTTTGAGAGGAGCTTCCCAGATACAGTGATAAAGTCAAGGATTTACCTAAAGAAAGGTCCACTACGTCTGAGTTTTATAACTTGTGGGAAGTTTACACTTCCTAACCCACAAGTCTAGCCTAAGCTAGTAGGTGAAAGGCCCCTAAAAACAAAACTTACTAGTAAATTTTAATTTATGCGTTCATTTTATAGGGCCGTTTCTTACTCAAGAGGAAATGGAGTGGTATACTTTATGGTGTTTTGACTCAAATAAGAAATAAATGAAAGTAAAGCTGTATTCAAAGCAAAATTACCATTATAAAAGCAAACTTCTTTTTAATTTTTGCAAATATATATTGATGAATTGAATGCAACGATGAAAGAAAACTAAGCCTATGTTTTTGTAGTTTTTGAGATAATATTTTCAAATTGAAATAAACACTACTTATGCAAAAAACAAAATGCAAAAGCTTAACAATGTTTTCTTTTCACTTTTAAAAATACTCAAAATTCTACTATGCATCTACAATGCACTATACTTGAGTAAAATTGAAACTTATAAACTGTATAAAAGCAACAAACTAAAGCAAACAGGCTAACTGAACCAAAAGACAACCAATAAAGGAAGGCTAGGAACCCTAGCTTGGGTGCAAACAATGACAAAAAATCACTGCAAACTTACAAAGGCAAGTGACAACCAGCCACTGTTAGAAGACAGACTGGAAAAAATAGAGCCCAAGACCCTGATCACTGATCTGGACCAAGACACTTTAACCTACAACCCAAACAGGCCAAAATACTTCAGGATGCAAACAGTAAATAATCCAAGCAAAAGAGACTCAAGGGATTTCGAAAAAGCACTAAGTGTAATCACCCAATGTATTCAAACAAGCTACACAGCATTCATAAGGAAACTCCACTCAGAAAATAGGGATTATACAAAGAAAAGAACAAGCAAACTTTAACTTAAAAATCCCTACTTCCAGGCATATTCGCGACTATCTATAAGAGCAACCCGCGAATGATTCGTGACTGTCCAGTATAGCAACCCGCGAATGCAAACTTGTATTCGCAACTGTCCAAAAGAACAACTCACGAATAGGTATAAGACTTTTCTCAAAAAGCAAGAAAAATTCCAAGGACTTTCAAATACTGAGACAAGTAAGAACCAGGATAAAAACCACACACAGACTTCCAAGCAAAGTCTGGTCAGGGGGACAGAAATAACCTATAGCAGTCTAGGCTTCCCCAGCAGAAGTCGCCATTTCTGTTGTATAGGATTACACACCTAATAACCAAAGGTCTGGGGTTACCAACATACTCAATTAACTTGCAGACAATTGACTTCCAGAGTGTAGTAAGGGAAATAGGAGGATGAGAAAGACTTACTCGATTAACGAAGGTCGATCCTTGCTAGTCCTCTTCCATTCTACTTCACCTCCAAAGTCTTCAAGGTTGCTCCTCTTTCACCTGTCAAGAGCCAATCTTCCAGATACAAGATGATTCATATATATATAAGCAGGTTAGATAAATCATATATAAGATGCATAAACATAAACATTTATCGAACTAAGATACATGAAACACATATGGAAGAAGGATTCTCTTTATTATCAACAATGAAAGAGTTCAGATCACAACCCAACGCCTGAGACAAGGACTCCTCTGCAACCAAAGGATTCTAAGTTCCAATGCTCCAAAGACTTTTGTATAAACTCCACCAGCATAACTTTGCTCTCCAAGTGTAAGTACCTAACACCCTCCCCAAGGCCTGTATTTATATGGAGGAAATAAGGCAGTTTCGAAGGTTGAGGAGGTTGAGACAGTTAAAGTAATTAATGTAACAATGCTTAACTAATCTCAAGCCATCACATGTTTTTATGTTTAAATGTTTAGGGACATATTCGCGGGTATGTAGAAGGACAAACCGCGAATGATTCTTGACTTGCTATAAGGGCAACCCGTGAATACATCCATTCGTGACTTGCAACAACCAACACTCGTGAATGATTCGCGAGTTGCATATAAGGAGAGTTGCGAATACAACTAAAAATAGCAAAATGACAAAGTAACCAGCTGGATGGAGGAAGAATGTATTGTGCAATAAGCCAATCTATAGTGTTTTGGGAAAACCTCTATCCATAGATGTCCTTTTGTGTGCCAACATGAGGGATGTCGGCACTCGGATGGAGAGGTGCCATTCAGGTGTATAACAGAAGCAAGACCCATCACATAAAAGAGGAGTTTTACATTGTATGGCATATGTGCATACACCACACATAGTTATCCGGGGTTGGGAGTTTGCTCAGCTAAATATGTTATTTGATTTGTATTCAAAGCAATATTTTTTTGGTATATTTAATTCGTTGCGACTATCTTAATATTGAAAATCGACTGTGTGCTTTGTCTACCATAACATCGCATGTATTGTAACAACATGTTATCATGGATGTAAATGTTGTGGACATTATATGAAGTCTAGGTGGTCCAAATACCTACGAAAGATAGTGTATGATTTCTCTAGGGTATTACTCCCAGAAAACCACCCTTATAGAAGAGAAACATCAACTTTCAATGGTAAACCAGGGAGAGCCCAAACACCTAATATAATGACACTGACTGACTCACTTAGGGAATATGATAGAGAGAAGGAGAAGGAAATTCCAGAGATGTTTGATTCAAATGGGGAACCTATGTTCGATGATCCTAAATTGCTTAACACTTATGATGAGAAAATACTCGAAAGGATGAATAAGAAATAAATATTTTATGAGCTCCCATATTGGAAACATCTTAATATTTTCCACTAGATCCCATGCATATATTTAAAAATGTTTCATGTTCTTTATGGCATCACATCATCCAAAAAAACTAACAAATTGAAATTCAGGAAATATCTTATTTCTTCAAATGCTAAAAAGAAGCATTGGATAAGACAAGAAAATAGAGGAGAGGATGGCCACTCTTTTTCATTTAAAAAAGGTGACGTCCCATGGATTTTGAATAAAGAAGATCTTAATTTGGAAAAATAAGTTATATTGGGCACGAAGATGCCTTCTTTTTATGGGTATTCTTTATGATGATGCCTCACTATAGACTAAAAGGTGACTGGTAATTTGAAATCACATGACCATCTCAACCTTCTAAGGGTAAATGTCCAATTTTTTTTTATATTATTCTTTTATATCTTTTATCACACAAGTAAAATGAAATTAATTGTTTATGTTTACTTTGTAGTGTCGTTATCTGTTGTTTGTGTGTGGGTGTGTGAACCACGAATTTCCCGATGACCTACGACATGCCATATCTAGATTATCTGCATTTGTACTATGGACCACATCAAAATATATTTACATTGCTAGCATTCCTCATTGGTGTCAATACATAACAAATATTGTTTGTATGTTTGACAAGAAACTGCCGTCAAATTTCATGGACTTGTATATTCATCTTCTAATTCTCCTAGTCAATGAAGTTGAATTAGTCGAGGTGGTCTCATGTCGCTGGATGTTCTTCTTGGAGAGGTACATGAAAAAATTCAAGGGATTTGCTTGACAGAGGGCAAAACCCAAGGGGTATATGGTAGAGGGGTACATAGTATATGAGTCGTTCTATTATGCTAGTGAGTACATAAAATAAATCGACGAAAGACAAACATAATTATTTGGCATGATGAACATGATGATGAAAAAAGGGAAGGGGAGTTATTGGAAAGGAAAGGAAAACAATGCTTGATAAGGAGCAAGTCACTTATATTTTGATCTTCACATTTTCACATAGTAAATATTCATAACAAACTTCAAAATATATATTTCATCCCATCCGTACTAAATGTGGTTTTGTTTCCTTGAATACAACAATAAATTCAGAAATTGATGTAATCAATAAATTCATTCTTTACAATGCAGAGACAACACAGTCATGGGTCACATTGTATGAAGAGAAGAGGAGGAAATGGGACATTGACATAAAAGAAAATTTACGCGGTTGCATGGTAGTAGCGTGCCTTTTCTAGATCATTTAAAAGAAAATATGCCAATGGTATGTTCCGACAGTTGGGTTGAATACCAAGTCAAAGAAAAATACGGTGCATCCGATCATTACCGCCTGAAGAGGAGGATGCACTAAACATTGGGATCAGGTACAACAAAATGGTAATAAAATATTTTTGTACATTTCTAACATTATAATGCAAATTCGAATTGTAACATCTATATTTAATATATTAATACTTGGTTTATTAGACATATGACACCATCACATCTATATGGGATTATGGACATCATTTTCACATCGAATATGCTGATGATGGGTGTGTTACACAAGACTATGGAGTGGAAGTTGAGTTCGAACAATCTAGTTGTGCTAGCCACCGTGATCAAAACCTGATAGGAGCGATGTTGGGTTATCTCAGAAAAATACAAGATATCATTCAAGTGAACTTCTCATCTTTCCAATGTGTTATTTTTAGGTGCAAGTGGTAGGACACATTAGACAAGAATAACGCAAATGATTATTGTGATAGTGGGTTAATATGTATCAAATCTAGAAAGATGTGGGATGAAATTAAGGATCCTTATGTTTTCCCAAAACACTACAACCGAGTTTTCTTTTACCCAGATGTGTTGGATAGAGATTGGTGGTTCATATTAAGACACAACCTTAGATCTAAACATGTTTTTGAGAACAATAGTGTTAGCATGCCAACCAAGGAAGATAATGAGGGTGATGGCAATATAGAGTGATATGTACACGTTTTGATTCATCATTTACAGATTGAGATATTGTTTTGTTACTGTTATCTTTGATTGTCTAATTATATTGTTTGTTTTTCATGTTATGATGGTGGAAATAGAAAGTTGATTTCAGTTGGTTAACAACCAATATGAGGCGAAACATGGTTTATGTCTTTCAAGTAATTTATGATTGTATGGAATGATTATATATCATTTTTCAAATTACTCGTATTATGTCTTGTGTATACATATAAATAAACCATGAAATCAACTTACATGATTCAATTTTAATTTATTTTTGTGAAAGTAAAGGCTAACATATTCTTCAGGACTTGAAGGTGTTCTCTAATTTCTATATTAATATTGCAATAATTCTTGTATTTTATAATTTTTTTTTATGAATAATGTTAAGAATTATAATTGCATTAATTTATGGGATTTTTGTTAAATTAATGTAATATTTTTTATACTAGGATGTGGGTGGCACTTGTATCACCGACATCGCAGGGCACCTCGAGCTGAGGGACAACAATGTGGCACCCTGCATATCGAGCCCCCTTTACCCCCCCTACACAATAGTTAAAGCTCATTCACTGCATGGAGGCCGTCACACTCGATGACAATGACAGAAGGGATCAACAGTTAAGACCTTCATTCGATGATGATCAAATTTTCATGTCAAGTGATGGAAGAGCCACTTTGTAGTTGCATCTGGTGTTGGAAGAGCCACCCCTGCATTAAATTCCCTTTGATGGCCTCTGAGCTGATTTGTGTGGCCAACAAGCTTAAGGAATTTGAACAGGAGGCCCTTGCGGCTCATTCTCCTACTCCAGTGTTTTGCTAGTAGAGATTCATCCCAGCTCTGTTCTGGTCTACCCAACTAGTTTTTTTTCAAAGCTGAGATTTCTCTTGTATCAATAGTCAAGACCACGGGATATGGTCAGTAAGGGTTCACACGGGAACCCACAACATTCTATTTGATTCACCATGTCTCGAAAATGTGGCACCCATCGCCGTGGTAGCAGTGGTCGTGGTCATGCTCAACGTGACATGGCGACGATGACGGAAGAAGGTTATGAGACCAATGTCTCCATTCCTGTGAGAGTATTTATTGATGAATGGGAAGCTCGCCTAGTTACTGAGAACTTGGCTAGAGGTAGAGGGAGTGGTCAAATTAATCACTACTGGCTTATAAAAAATATGATGGGAACCTTAATGGAAGAAATGGTCAGCAACTGGAACTACACTCGCAACTTGGTGCTATCTTCAAAGACCTAACTGATTGAACTTGATTCCCAACTCAATAGGATGGAGGCGACTTTCGCTTGGAAATTCGTAGCCATTGGGATCTAAACTGCAAGAAAAGCTGAAGGGGGTAGTGGTAGTGTTACAGGCCCAGAGTGTCAGTGTCACTAGATCATAGCTTAGTTCTTGGGACAACTACAATGATGAATACTCCCTTCCTTGTGCCTTCCACGATCATGCCATTGATCAACAAGCGCGTTCACAAAACTAAGGTACCTGTCCGAATATCTTCTCCTTTTCATGTCAAGCAGTTGAACAATATCGCTAAAGAATAGTTCCATGGGGGATGCCCCATCATAGAGGACATTCCTCCTCCTTAGGTTGTTTCTGATGAATACCCAGAATCCGGCTCGTCCCACCACTGTTTCCACCTGTTATTTTAAGTTTTTATGTTTTAATTTTCTTTCTAGACTACTGTTTAATGTGTCTTTGAACAATACCAGTATAAATTTTGAGTCTATAGTTTTCCCCCCATCGATTGATGGGATTTTTTTTTATTTTTCTGTAAGACAACTCCATAGTGTTAACTGGTTGGGTGGTGGATCCTCTGTTTCAGACCACCCCAGAATTATGTTAGTGATGTAAATTTTGATGTAACCTTTGTTTTAGTAGTATAATACAATTTGCAGACTTACAAAAAAATGTAATATTTATTATTATTATATGATTAGATTAAGTTCAATTAATTTATGGCCTTGATAGTAATGACTTAATTTATGGCCTTGATAACAATGCAATTTACAAGAAAAGTTAAGGTGCTCTACAATGACTTAATTTATGGCCTTGATAACAATGCAATTTACAAGAAAATTTAAGGTGGTTTCTAATTTTTCCATCAATATTTCAATGTTTGTATTTCATGATATTTTTGTAATAAATTGTAATGCTAAGAATTGTAATTGCATTAATTTATGACACTTTTGTTATAATGTTTGCAATTTTTTTTAATGAAAAAAAAGAGAGACAAAATGACTTTTAAGGATGAAGGTGTACACATGGAATCTTCTTTACGAGAAAAAAATGGCTTTAAGTAAATATGTTATATTAATTACGTTGGATTGAATTTCTACATCTCTATATTTCTAGGAGTTTAATTTCCATCTGAGAATTTGTTGAAACAATAAGGATTTATATGACTTAGTTAACAAATTAGATGTATGCTTAGTATTTATTCACCTTATTTTATGGTTTGTAAATATGTGCATAGTTTTGATTTGTAAATTAAAGCCATGGTTGTATATTTCACTAAAAATATTTGATATATGTATCAATATATATTAATTGATTTAGATTTTATTAATTAATGTAAATTTATAATAACAAAATCCTATATTAATCTAATAATTTATATAACTAATATGAATCTATACTATTTTAGAAATTAGATATATTCATTGACAAACTCAAATTACATGAATATTTGATATCTTAAATCTTGCATAGATTTGAAATTAATATTCAATTCAAAAGTATTCTAATGTTATTAAATAAAATTTGCAAAAAATAATATTAGCAAAGTAATACAACAATCCTTTAAATATAATAACATTGATGCATCAACATGTTATTTTTTGAACACTATCTAGCTTTAAACCTCACTTTTAGAGGGTATAAAATGTGTTATTTGAATGTGGACTAAAGTTATATTATATAATGAAGATCATCATGATTAACAATAATTAATAAGTTTGGAGAATAGAAAATGTTGTTCTTTTAATTAAGTATTTGTCTTTATTCCTATTAGAGCTTTGATATTTGTCATTGTAAAGTGAGTTATTGTCAAAAAATCTAAAATGTTCAATGAAAAATTGATAATTCATATTGATGCTCATATTTACATTTTTTTGTCATGTTCATATCCATATATTATAATAACATTTCATGGTAATACTTGACTTTTTGTTATGATGTTTTTCAATTAGACTTATAAATTAAACAATATTCATTTATGTTTATAATTTGAATATATAATTAAGTTATACACAACATTATACGATGAAGAACTAATTTCCTTATTAAAAATCATGTTATATATTATTTTGTAATGATCAACATATAAATTCAACAAAATAAATATATTATTATATATGTATAATATTATGATAAATATTACTACATTATTAAGAAAATTACAATACATTATAATATCCATAGAATTAAATAAAAAATTGGTGATTTAAAGGCCCACATGATTTTGAATAACATAAAGTTCTTTTTGTACATAATCATACAATCATCATCATTTTAAATACCTAACAAACATAAACTTCATGATCATGCCATCATAAGCATAAACATAAACAACATCATACTAACATAAACATAACAACAAGTTTTAACAAAAACATAAATGCATCATCATCATTTTCGCAACATAAACATAAACAGACTATTATTATCATTGTCATCATCGAAGAAACATAAAAATAAACACCATCATATATACCATAATACCATCATTAACATAAAACCGAAAATAAGCAGGAATGTACCATCATAAACACTATGTCATATATTCATGTAACATATATAACTAACAGATTTAAACATCATATAACACACATAACTAATAATACATGTAAACATAATTAACATTCCATGATCATCATTTTCACCACATAAGTAAATAAACATCAACATAAACATGAAAAATGTAGTGTATATATATATATATATACATATACATATGAACATATATAAAATCAAAGTCATGATACAATATGTCAAATATTATAATATATCTCTAGTGCAATAACAATTATGACATATCTACTCCACCTCCGCCAGCAGAGGCATCATTAGTATCTCTCCTACTAGAGCTAGGTGCATCATCACCTACACCAATAGAGCCAAAGGAAATATCAACACCTCTGCCAACAGAGGAAGAGGCATCAACACCTATACCAAAAATAAAAAGAGGTCTCATAGCAAGAAGGACATGTCCATCAAGACAAAGTGTATGAACCTCTATGAGCATATCTAAAACATAAATGGGTGAAGTGGGAATTGGTGGATGGTCATGCCGATGAGTAGGACTGAAGGTTCAGTTAAGCACAAGTAGAGGAGATGATGTTGTAGGATCGGGATGAAGGTCGAGTTGGAATAGAGGACTAGATGATGATGGAGGTGGAGGAGGAGGTAAATGAGATGTCGAAGGTAGAGGAGGAGGACGTGGATGAGACGTCAAAGGTGGAGGGGGAGGAGGCGGAGGATGATGAGGACGTGTAAAGGAGGTAGCCAACCAAAAGTGTACACCAACAATATGTTGCATCAGCAACCTCATATGATGAGGAATAATCCTTGATATGTCCACAATATCAGGGTCCTCACGACCGCATATGATAAACACCTACATCTGCCAACAATTTGGCCAACCTTGCTTCCACATATTGAATATACCTATCTTGTGGCCTACGTGGATGGTGGCTAGGATGTCTACCAACCACCTCATATGGGCCAGCCTGATCCTTCTTTTCCATATCCTCATCATTATGAGAGGGAGGAGGTGGCCCAACCTCTTGATCAAATATGTTAATATCTATAAAATATACAGTACAGAATAATAATTAGACTGTTTCATTCAAAAATTTAATATTTATAACATGTTTCATTTTCATTAAGTATAGCAAGAATAAAATGAAACTATAGTAATTTAAACATAGCATTAATATTACCTTTCTCATTAGGTAGCTCATCTGGTGTGAAGAAGATCTCCAGGAATGGGCTCTAGTCCATGTTGATATATGGATATGGAACCATGTCAAGTGCATGGTTGTCCTCACTAGACAACATCTCCAACACATCTAAGGTAATCCTAGATGGGAACTCAGGTTTCCCCCTCTTGGGCATCATCTCCCCCTACATGCGCATATGCACCTCAGTCATCAACCTAGCAAGTAGGCACTTAAACAATGTCCTGGTGGCCGAAAACCTCTCAAAAAATAAGCAAAAAATATATAAAATGAAATGGAAGTTGGACCTCCCATCAAAAAATGCACGACATCTATCCAAAGCATAATAAAAATGCAATAAAAAAATGGCGGGCCACCTAATGCATCTAGTTCTCTACACTAAAGAGTCAACAAAATACAGTAACGGGAAACTAATTTGTTTCCCATCAGAAGTGGATTGCGGCAACATTGTAAGCATAAGAAAAAGGCACCTAACCTCCTATAAACCAAACATAGAGATCGAAATATTCCCATGACTCACTTGAAAATGCGACGAATGGATGGACACATCGCTGACATATCTTAGAGAGTAAGCTAGCCAACTCTCTGCTGCAACACTAACTGGGACATCAGGGAACCAGGGTGAATCCTTCTCTCTCCTAGATATCCCAATGATGAAATAAATATCCTCCTCAATGGGAAGGAACCACTAACTGCCACCAACACGAAATGCCTTCCTCTGATGATCCCAATGTTGGATGAACTCACATAATAATGCAGAGTTTCTTTCAAGGGATGTAACCTTCTAATAGAGTGACTCCAAGAGGAAAACTATCCTCAAGAGCTCTCTAGTATGAGCAGTAATGGAGTGAGGGTACAAATCCCTCTCCCTCTCCCTAGCCTCTCACTATTTGACCACGTTATATTGGTCAAGCTGATCATGCTCTTGTTGAGCAGCATGTTGCCACTCATGTATCTGTTTCACATATTTTATACAATTAAAATAATATTTAGTAACATCAATAATATATTTTTTCTGAGAAAAATAAATCGTTACTACCGGTGTGCTAGAATAATAGAAGTGCACAGTCTACGGTGCTTTATTTTCACTAATGTACCGCTTACGATGCTCTTTTACAATCCTACCGCACTAATACTATATTTTAATATATTCAAAATTTATCTAACTGGTGTGTCAAATATTCGACACACTAGTACAATTTACAAAATGGATGTAATGATGCACCAAAATCATATTAGCGCATCGATGATTCTCATTTTATGAACGCACCGTTAACCATTTTTGATAAATATAATTCCGGTGAGTCAATGTCACGTTAGAGTATTAACACCGATGTACTGATGTGGAGTGGGTGCACTGGCATTATAATTTTGTAAAATGGTTAAATAATATGTTGCTAATGCATTCAGTTCAAGTAAGCACAACATTAACGGTGCGTTTACTTCAACCAAATGCACTGTTAATTCAAAACCATTACTAAAATTTAAAACAATCTTTGCGGCGCGCTTATGAAATGTAAGTACAACGCTAACAGTGCACTTAAATTCCCTAGATGCATCGCATAATTAATTTCTTCGTTTATTATGTAATGTTAATCGGTGTGTTCATTATATTTAAATGCATCGAACAATTGGTGCTCTAAATGATTGAACACATCGATTACCATTTTTCCGTTCCAGTGCGTATCTTACTGGTGCACCAAGGCCACGTCAAAGCATCGATAACAGTGCAGTGACATGCCCCAAGCGCACCACATAATTTTGTTGTTTTAATACTTTATGTTTTCCATTTACAAATTTTATGTTTTATATTATATATTTATGAGAAAAATTGCATTCCATTTGTTTGGCTCGCACCGTTTTTGGTGCAACATGCAAAATTTTGCAGGGTGCACCACAAACTAGTGTGAGTCGAACGACTTGAACTCACTTTGTATAATTTTTTATTTTTTTGAACACATAAACTTAAGGCTTCATTCAATAAATTAATCCATTAAAAAATTAAATTTTGAGGTAAGAAACAACTTACTTGATGAACGACCCTTCGGGGAGGCATCCTTAAGATGTATGGAAAATTTGAATTTTGACCACCACTTGTCAAAATTCAAACTCGCAGTAGCAACCAATACAGATGAAGAATGTGTCCACGTGGACCACAAATGTCAGGGCATCCAAGTGGGTAAGGTTTTGCACCGATGCACTTGGGTGAAAACACACCGAGTAGTGGTAAAAATGAATTTTACCTCACATTTTTTTTTGTTAAACCTTGTTCTAGTGTGTTTTAGTTAAAGAGGATAGGTGTGGGAGGAAAAACTGACACACCAGATAATAGGGGTTTTAAAAAAACATTAACGGGTTTTTCAGTGAAATTTTTAATGATGAAAACTGTCGTGTTTGGTAAATACAAACACACCGATGCATATATTATACCAAGGCATCATCAAGCAGGGGTTGTAAATTCAATTTAAATGAATTTTGCAATGAAATTGTTTGTAGTAGAATGCAATGTGTTTATTTATTAAACACACACTGGTGCATTTATGGTTATCGTGCACACCGTTATTATATTTCTTATTAAAAATATAAATTGAAAGCACGGTGTGTTTAGATGTATTAAAAGCACTGGGGTGTTTTACTATAAACACACGGGTGCATTTAATATATATAATCGCACTGATGAACAATTGTTAAAATAATACGAGTTTTTAAATTAATTTTTTCGTCGATTTATATTTTTCTCTGTTTCGGTGCGGTATAATTTCGGTCCTCGCCAGTGCAATATAGTAGGAAACACACCGGTGTGTTTTTGTGTAAACACACCGATTAAAAAATATCCACTAAAATCTCTGTTCGCTCGCCTCCACTAGAAACCTTCACCCGTTCGCCTCCACTAGAAAACTCCGCTATAAATGGATTTTTGGCCTCTTTTTTTATGGGCTTCCACTATAACATTCGCTACAAGGCCTTTTCGTTGTACTGTCCATATGAATGGTGCAGGTAGGTGATCCAAACATGGATCACAAGTGCTAGGAGATGCTAGAAGATGTGGAAACACCTCCCAATGTGTATAAAATTGACGCTGAACATCATGCATCCAAAATTGCCACCTAAACTACCATGACTCTCACAATGGCCTCCTTGATGTTCAAAACAACAAATCCCACTTATTGTAGGCACCTCCTACAAACTACAATGCAGGTATAATACCTACCACGGCCATTTGAATAACAAAATTTCATAATTTACATTTTGTTCATGTTACTAATTCCATGTATCACTCTCTATGTTGTGGAAGGTGTTTGNTATATATATAGAGAGAGAGAGAGAGAGAGAGAGAGAGAGGATGATATGTTCCTCATGGAATTGACCGTGTTGGTTAAAAGAGCTAGTGTCTAGTGGTGCTTTGGTTTTCTTCTATGTTCCTATTGTTGTTGTGGAAGACAATGCTCTATGGATTTTGTGGTCTTTTTTTGGTGCTTGCATCCAAGGTGTGTTGCCCAATTTTCCTCCACTTAGATTATAGGTCTTAGTTTACATATGTTTGTTGTTGAGAATCCTGGAGAATGGACGGTTTCCTGGATAAAAGAACCCTCATAAACCCTTGAAATTTATAAACCATATATACATATTAGTATAAGGCATCTCTCCATTGAAATTATTTTAGCCAATTTCACCACTTAACAACTTTACATATCCACCACCACAGTCAAGTTTTTGTTCATGCCTAACATAATGTTGAAGAAAAAGGGTCTTATCCTTGTTGCTAAACTCAAGGAATGAAGATGAGAAGGAAAAATATATATAGTCTGTATGGGTTTGGATCCATGCTTTTACCACACATGGTGAGGACAATTAAAAAATATATATACCTATAAGGAATCTTTCCAATGAAATTATTCTCGTCAATTTCACCACTTAACAACTTTACGTAGCCACCACCACAATCAAGTTTTTGTTCATGCTTGACAAGAAATTAAAGAATAAGGGTCTTATCCTTGTTTCTAAACTCAGGGAATGCAACTGAGATGGAAAAAATGTATATAGTCTGTATGGGTTTGGATCCTTGCATGTGGACATAAAAGATAGCCTCTCCCTGGGCTCAGTTCCTTTTGTGGTAGTCATTGGCTTCTTAATGGTAATTTTTTCATTACCAATTGCTATTTTATTAATACACGCCATTATCACATACTTGGATTCCTAACAAGATCATATATCCTAACTTGATAGTTTTAACTATGTATACTAGTGAGTTTATTGGTGTCTCCGTCAAACCTCCTACAGGGTATTCTCAGCTTGCAATGATAAGTTTATTGTTAACTATGTGAGGGTTTATTGATATCTTCAGGCATTTTCTTCGTATTCAACCTTTGCTTTTATGTAATATATTTCTTCTCATTTGCATTACTATTTTTATGTCCAACATATTAATAAACTATGAGTTTGCATGGATTTTGAGGGTTTAAGTTTATGGAACCAGGAAAAACAATAAGCCATGTAATATCTACGCCTTTATTTGATTGACACATAATACAAATATATTTTATCCATGTTCCTTTTTTTTTCTTAAGAGCATTGTCTAGGGTTGGTTTAGTAGAATTTTAAGCACATAAACGTTTTCCTTTTGCTATGTTTCCTAGTTTAAACAATCCTAAACCAAAAAAAAGGATTGCAAATTTAAAATTGTCTTGCCTAGAACTAGGTTGACTCATTACCTCTTTACCTGTTGAGATTTTGGTAGTGTTGTGCATTTTTTCCCTTTTTTATTTAGTTTAGTTTTTACCTATTGCAATATTTTAAGAACAAAATATTTAGCAATTTATTGATCTGAAATTATTGGTCCATTTTTTCCCCTTGCTTTGTGCCCTTGTATGTTATTGAAGTTGTAAGAATGTATGTTCATACATTTCTATATTGAGTGCATTTACTGGTTTATGGAAATGCAAATGAATTTGGTGGTTGTTGTACTGGTTATGAATTCTGGCAATATAAAAAATAGAAGTATTTAGAATAGTATTGATTTCTTGGCCTCTATGTTGGTAGGTTTGATTACATTTCATGGTATTGGTTCCCTTCCATTTGATATTTCCAATGTAATAGTAAAATGGATGGAAAAAGGGGGTTTGTGCATATATCATTAGTTCAATACTTTCTTCCATATTTTGTTATAACAATAGATACGAGGGAATGGATTCAACCAATAACATTCAATGCTTCCTATTCAGTCAATGTATTCTCATTGTGTTCTTCAACAAAATATAATTTGCTATAGTTTCATTCTGCTTTTTAAGTGTTTAAACCTTATTGATCCAATGAACATAACTTTTGCACACTTGGTTTTTCACTAATTATCTTCAATCCATAGTATCTTATAGACTTTTTGCGATTACAACATAATAGGGCAATTGCAGATGCATTAACCTTTAGTCTAGGGCTAGTTTTTTGCCTCTTTTATGGGTTGTGTAGTGATTATGTGTAGATATTTCCTTCTATTTTCTAATTGTAATGACAATGAAAAATCCTGTAGGTGGACTCTTTTGTTTCAACACATGAATGATTTCACTCATTAGTTATTTTCTTTTGTCATAGTTGACATGGAAAAAGTAGAGCATACATTTGGCAACACAACATACTTAGGCACATGTAATTTACCGATTATTGATTTTGTTTTGCAAATAATCCTTGCATGCTTGAACATATACAATTGTTGATAAAACAACAAACAAAAGAAAATAAAGATGTCGTTAACTATTGGTCTACAAGATTTCATTGATAGCATATATTGAGAAGTTGTTCTGATTTGCAAAATTTTATGTCAAGAATTAGCTATCTAGATTTGTAATCAACAACTTAGATTTTTTCCCATAATGTAAAATCATCTCTATTCCAAGCATCATTTTGTTGTATTTTCTTAACAATGCTTTCAATAATACCTAATAATATTTTTACTTGTTGAAATAATAAAAAAACTAAATTGGTTGATATTTTGAAATTTGACATCTTAACTGGGTTCTGCTCTTGAACTTCAGACAAAGATATATGTTTCTCGATTCCGCTGGATAAGTGGTCGACGAAGGATTTTTTGGGTAATTTCAGTCCAAATATATCCCTGCTTCTTAAATTCCTTAGTGCTGTGAAATTTTTGGAAGCTATTTTTGTTGTGGAGGAGGATATTTGTCTACCTGTTGTTCCTTCAGATGGGGGAGGTTCTTGCACAGTTCCTTTCTCTGATGTGGGTGATGTCTCTGTGGTTGGGGTTTTGGGGTTAACTTCTTCGGAGGATCCTCCGAGTAGCCTGAGTTTGGGGACCAACCTTTAGTGCCTGTCAACTTTTCCTCTCGTTAGCCACTTTGGTTGGTCTTAACATTTCTCTTTCTGTGTCCTCGATTCAGGATGAATCATTGGTTGATTCCTCATCACTATTGATGGATATTGGTTCTTCTCCTTTTGGAAAGGGTGATTTGGTGTGAGATCCCTCCCATTCAGGTCTATTCTCTCCTAATCCTATATATTCTTTAGTTGACTCTCTAGGTGTTGATATTCTGCCTCTACCTCGCACTCACTCTGGGTTTGTCACTATCAGAAAATCAAACAATATGTATAAGGGTGGTATTCGTGGTATCAAAGATTCTATCCACGTCCTTTCTTGTGGTTCTCTTACTTTGGTTCCTGCTGAGCCTTCGACTGATGTTTCCTCTCTCTCCCATGGGGCACTTAGAGCATGTGCAGCCTTAGATATCATATTTTAATGAATTTTCTCTCCTTCAATGTTCATGGGCTAGGTGGGGGGCCGAAGTGTGTTGCTTTCAAATTCCTTCTTGATTATGTTTGTTCGTTTGTGGTTTTTTTGCAAGAAACTATGTCCTCTAGTATTGAATCTTTCTCTTTCTTTCTGCGACTATGGCTTGGGTGGTTGGTGAGTGCCTTGGATTCGTGTGGGCACTCTGGTGGGAATTTGGTTGCATGGAATCCTATGCTGGCTGATCTTAAGGCCTTTCATACTTGTGTTGGTTTACTTTTGAAAGGTAGGTTGAAGGGTTTTAGGGCTATTGTCCACTTACTAAATGTGTATGGCCCTTATGCCCAGCGTGGCTCCTTCTGGGAAATGATACATTTATCGAGAATCCTTGGCCTACCTAATCCGATTTTGGATGGGGATCTTAACTTTACTTGGTCTACGGAGGAAGTTTGGGGTCGGGGCGGTCTTTTGATCCTTTGTCTGATTACTTTCACGATCTATTTGACAATGCACATTTATTAGATATTGTTCATCTATCTTGTCGCTGACTTGGTCTAATGGGCATTGTGATGGGGCTGGCATTGCTAAAAATTTGGATCGCTATCTTATGTCTGAGTCTCTGTGTGCAAACTTTGGCCAATTCCAGATTTGGCATTATTCTACTAGAGCCTCTGATCACAAGGAAATCATTTTACAGATTGATTTCGTCCAAATTAAGGCTCAGTTTCCTTTTAAATTCAATGCTTCTTGGATCAAGCCGTAGGATTTTAATTCTTTGGTCAAGGTTCAGTGGGCTCATTTTCAAGTCAAGGTGCCTGCCCATTTCTCGCCTTTAAAGGATCTTATGTACAAGTTGGAGAAATTACGTCCTGTTATCAGAACTTGGGAAATGAAAACCAAGGAAAATAATGATGAGCCATTAACATCCATTGAGAAAGACATTCATCAGGCAGAAAATGTTTTGGTTTCTGACATGTTCTTTCCAGTCAACAAGGAAATAAATTAAGCTTTATATGCATGGAAGACTTTGCTTTTGAGGAAAAGGGAAGAAACTATCCATCTTAAGAGTAGGGCGGTGTGGCTAGCTGCTGGTGATGAGACTAATACATTTTTTCACCAGTATGCTAATCAACGACATCTTACTAATTCAATTTGGGAAACTCAAGTCTCATCTGGCGAGCTGGTGTCCGATTAGGATACTATTAAAGAAGGTGCGGTGACTTACTTTTACAATCTTTATAAGAATACCAATTCTTCCAATATCGAGGACCAACTTGTTGTTCTTAAGAATTTTCCAACTTTTATCAATGAAGAGGTGGGTTTGTCGATTGGGGGCCTGATTGCACTTCTGAAAATGGAACATACCCTGAAATGTTTCTCTTGGGATAAAAGTTTGGGTCCCAATGGTCGGCCAGCGGAGTTATATCTCCATTTTTTTTAGCTCCTGGGTGAGGAGATAGTGGTTGTTGTTGATTAGACTAGGGTGTCTGGTATTATTCCTGAGAAAATTAACACGACTTATCTTACTTTGATTCCCAAAGCTGACCGCACTTCAAATTTTGGGGAGTTTCGACCTATTGCTCTGTGTAACCTTATTTATAAGCTGATCACCAAGATCGTATCTACCCATTTAAAAGTTGTTTTGGGTCAGTTCATTTCTCCTGAACAGTTTGGTTTTCTCCCGAGTCGTCAAATTTTGGATGTTGCAGGTATTGTTCAAGAAGCTATGCATTCAATTAAGCTTAAGAAACTGCTTGCTTATATTCTTAAACTGGATCTTGAAACGACAGATGACAAGGTGGATCGTTCTTTCCTTCACCTGATATTTGTCCAGATTGGTATGCCTATGAAGGTGATGCAATGGATTATGTCATGTGTGCACTCAATATCCTTCGTTGTCTTGATTAATGGGTCCCCTAATGGGTCGAGGTGCATCAGACAAGGATGAACTATCTCTCCATCTCTCTTTTTGTTGATTATTGAGGGTCTAATCCTTCTTCTGCATCAGGAAAAAGAGGTGGGTTTGATCAAAGGTGTGAAACTATCCGGTGCTATCTTTCTTACACACACTCTATTTGTCAACGATGTTATGATATTTGGTAGGGGTGATTTGGATGAATGGAGGACTATTAAAGGACTTACTGACTCTTTTTGTAGTGCTTTTGGAATGTCTTTTAATCCGGTTAAGTCCTATTTTCGTTTCTAGGGTTTGGAGGCTCATTTGATGATCTGCATTTCTGATCTTTTTCATATCAAGGGTGAGTATTTGGATGTTGGAGTTTCTTACATGGGGTATTATTTGAAACCTAACTGTTATGTTAGGTCAGATTGGCTTTGTCTGGTCCAAAAGGTCCAAAGTCACATCAACCGTTGGTCTTCTAAATGGCTCTCATTGGGTGGACGTAAGACTCTGATATTATCTATGTTGCAGGCTATTCTGGTTTACTGGTTCTCACTGTTTCATGTGCCTAAGGAAATTTTGTCTTCTTTACATCGTACTTTCTTCAATTTTTCGTGGAGGGATACGGGTGAGGACTTTAAATTTCACCTGGAAAATTGGAGCTCATTATATTTTCCAACTTCTTGGGGAGGTTGGGGTTTCAAATAGCTTGGCTTGTTTAATATTTCCCTATGCGCAAAATATTTGAGGCATGGTTTAACTAAGTTGGGTCTCTGTGGGGATATTATCAGTGAAAAATATATGAAATGAATTCCACTCCCGACTTGGTTACATGATGGAAACTATAAGTCATCCTGTCCTTCACTTGTTCAGAGCAGTTTGTGTTCGGCTCTTTCATGTATTCTTTGTTGTCTAAAGTGGCATGTTGTTCATGGTAGCAATATTACGGTGGGGGTAGATCCGATTGTTGGGATTGACAAGTGGAACTTGTCTTGCAGACTTATACAATATTTGAATGAGAATAATATTAATATCTTAAGACAAGATTATGTAGGTTCTATGGATCAAGTCATGGGTTGGTCTTCTACGTCTTCCCTGGGTCCCCTGGGTCAATGTGCGGTTATTTGGGAAGAATATGTTGACAGTTTATTGGGTTCGGGAATTATGATTTTTGAGGTTCCTGATATCTTAGTGTGATATGGCATCAAACATTCTGGCTCGGTGGTTGCTAGCCTGGTTTATGACTCTCTTCTTGTTCACTTGCATCCTTTCATTCCAATGGTGGGCGGAGGCTATCTGGAAATCCAAGATCCCCCAGAAAATTAAGTGCTTCACTTGGCTTTTTGTCACTATTGTAATCTTTGATTCATATTAATAGAAATATCTTTTCCTGTCCAATAATGTGTATTTAAATGAGTATTGAATCCATGGATGCTTTTAAATGCTTATATGTTATTGATTATATATGTTAGAGTAGGTCTAACACCATTATATAGCATGCTTGTATTGTTTGTTGAATGTTGAGAGAGAAAATTGCTAATACAAGAGAGAGTGGAAAAGCTCAATGGAGATCTACATCAAACATCCAGAATAAGGTGTGTTTCGAGATCCTTTAGTGTTAGATGTTTGGTTTCTCTTGCATATGGGAAAGGATTTATTTCTGCGGTTACTCTGTCTATTGTGTTACCCCAATTCATAGGAAGTTTTCTCCGTAACAGAATTGGAGACCATACTGAGGAGTTCCTAGTCATTTCCTTTGGGGGTTTTATCGGCATTCAATGTTCTTCAATTGCTTTGATTTCTCTATTTCTAAGTCGGGTCTGGGGGCATGTTTTCCTAGTAGTGTCTGATAGGAGTAAATTTTGTCTCAGCTTATTTGTTTACCTTCATTTTTATCTCTTTTTCTTCATGTACGCGAGTTTTGTCTTCACAGTCGCGTGTACATGCGATTTTTACTGGGATATCCGCGTATATACGCGGGTTTTCTGCACACAGTCGCGTATGCCCTGAGTTTTTCCTTTTGGGGGGAGAATAAGTGTTGCTGGGTGAGTTTGGATAATTGCTGAGTCTTCTTGGATGCTTCTGGAGTCTGTATACACCTCTGTTTTTTACCAGAGACGCTTTTTAGTTTGATTTTTTTGAGAATGTTCTTGTCATTGCATTTTCTATTTTTTGTTTTGAGATTAGTGCATTAGGTCTCTTTTACCTTAGTGCTTTGCTTGGGTGATGTCTGATAGTGCTTGCAGAATCAGGGGATTGTAGGGTCATACTTTTGCTTTATTATCTCATTTTAATTCAAAAAATACAAAAACATTTTCTTTCTGCATCATTATTCATTGTTGCATTGTTGCATTTTGCATGGTACTTGCATTAGGTTTGCTTGGAGAAGTAGTAGTTATATTTTCATATAGGAATGATTGCATCTTCATTTGAAGGAAAATTTTGCACTTCACGTAGTAGCATACCCCATTTTTCATTCGACACAGTGCATTTGCATTGATTGTTAGGTGTGCATTTTAATTCTTGTTGCGTCAGAACACCATTAGTTGCATGATCATTTGCCCTTTTGAGTAATAATCCAATTAAAATCAACGCATAATAAAATGAATTACACTCTTTTCTTTTATAGGGTGCACCAAAAAGATTAGATTTTAGGGTCTTGGAATAGTTCACTATGAGTAAATTCTCCAAGCCCACTAAATGAAACATTTATGTGTTTGTCCAGGTGAGAGTGTGAAATTCCTTGATATAATTAGTGTTTCTTAGGATCCTCCTCTTACAAGGGAGTTAAGCACGAGGTAGTGTGAGTTGTTATTGATTGGAATGACCCCTGGTCATAACTGAGTAGCACTGAAGATATTTCCAGGATTGTATTCGTATCTGGGGGCTCTTTCGAGAGTTTCGGGCTTTGCTACCCTACCCATATGGTCAATCCTGCCTGCGACTGTCCACCTGAGCATTGATTATATTGAGGTGACCTTAGTTTCCTTACCTAGGTCATCGAGGGGGTACTTCGTAGAGGTTATTTTGTAGGTGTCCTGGCTAGGTAGGGGTTGAACAACACAGTCGCTATATGCGTTGAAGCTGAGGGCCACTATAATTGGTTACGAACCTCCACTTGTTGTGTATGGGAGTCTCAAGCCTCTCCTAGGTGAGACATACCTGCTTCATTCGGGAGCTTACATATCCTACCCTTGTTTACTTGTGATTTGGATTTACATTGTATAGGTGTATGCTTTGTGCACGCTAGTTTGCCTAGGGTTTGCGTAATTAGATAGAGTCTTTTTCATTTTTTTGAGTCATTGTGGATTCAGGCACAACACTTCATCGTTCTCATCATTTAGCAGGACTTCCACCTTCCACATCTCCTCCTCCTTTGGGAAAGAGAAACAGACAGTCTAGGAAAACTACTTCTCACATTGATTCACACACGATGGGAGATCACGAGGATGAGATTCCTGAGATGTATTATCCACCTCAATAGGTTGGGGATGTAGATTCTACTCATGTATATGATCCTTCACCAGAAATACCTTCACATTCTGGTTATGATCCCTCATTCACAGGTCGTCGGTATTGGTTACCAGGTGACGAGACTCATCATGAACCCACAAGCACTAGTTATATTCGTTATGGCATGCCTGATATCCCTACACATGATCTGGCACATCATGTCGAGTCATAAACTGAACCTAGCACTACACCTGGGGGCACTCCTATTCCTTTCCATGTGGAGATATTTGGGAGCACTAGTCACATTGCACCTTCCATCCCAGTGGTGGAAGCTACCTCACATGTCCATCCTAGATCGAGTGTTAGTAGTCATATGTGGATACTAGAACCGAGACGGGTGACTATAGGGAACACCACTTACATCCCTTCACATGTCTGTTCGTCCTCAAACCCTACTATTTCGAATGCATTTTTGACAACCCGTCCTCTTCCTCATTCATGTGGTCCTTCGGGCCAGAATATTGCTACTACCCATGTTCGTAATGTGACTGCTCGCATGGTAGTATCTCAGAGTCAAGTACCTCCTGTTGTCTCGGGAGGTCATATTCCTATTTCTGGATCATCTCATGGTCCATCAAAAGGAGTTCCCCATATCACTAATTATGGAGCTTCTCATGGGACATCCCATGGGACACCTTATGGAGCTTCTCATGGACAATATTATGGACCGCAGTATGGACAGAACTATCAACCCTATGGGTACGGGTATCAACAACCCACTTACTCCTCTAATTATGGATTTGTAGCACCGCATAGTCAAGTTACACCACATCATAATGCTTCCATGCAGCCCTACACAGGTCAAACGGGAGGAGGATATTATGGCCAAGGCCATGGTATTTACATTAGTCAGCCTTATATGAACCAGAACTATCAGGGAATGTGGCATAGACCGGCTCAACCTAGCCTCCCTCTCCTCGCAATGTTAAAATTACTTGACTTATCGAGACTCATGAATGATTCGGTATCTCATGACTCGGCTTGGCCAGCTGTCCCTAACAAGCTTCCCTCGGACATTCCCAAGTTCGAGGGCAAAGCAAGAGAATATCCTAGTGAACATGTCACTACTTTTCACCTTTGGTGCTCTTCCAATTCCTTACATGATGACTCAATCCATTTAAGGCTATTTCAACGCACCCTCACCGGGCCTGCAACGAAATGGTATATAGAGTTACCAAGGAGGGCATTCGTTTTGTTAGATGACCTTGCCAGAATTTCCTTAATCACTTCTAGCTACCCGTGTGTTACTTCATTGATACAGAACTCTTGTTGACATTTTGATAAGACAAAGCCACACATATCTTGGACCATATCCAAGAGTGGCGTAGACAGAAGAGGTTGATTAAAGCCTTCATACCACCGAAATTTCTCCTTGAGTGGTTCCTCAAATCATTGTTACCTTACACCACGAAGGATGTTTCTACATCCGGAGTCCAAAACGAGGAACAAGCAATGTTTAGGGCATTGGAGTTGGATTTGATCTATGCTCAATCTGGAATTTTGTATGAGATCATACCTCATGTTTCGCGTTCTAGTTTCGATCCCAAGATCAAGCCTGGACCACATGTCGATGGCATTGTGGGTTGTACATGCCAAACCTATGGATTCGGTTGTAAAACAAGTGAGTCAATTGTTTATTAATCAATCTGCTTTGGGACAAACCACGGCTTCGTCTCAACCCACCCAAACAACGAGTGTACTTTCTGTGCAATCGTCGGACCAGAAGGGCAACCAACAGCCTGTAAGGAATAAGAAAAAGGGTAAAAATAATTGTAAAGGTGGGAACAAGAATGAAAATGCCAATTTTAATGACAAGAATGCCTGCAATGCTGGGGGGGACAAGCAGTCTAAACGTAAGGTTAAGTTTCCTTGCAAATTGTGTAAGGAGTACCACCTCACTCACTTGTGCCCTCATATGGGAGATGCCTCGAGATTCATAGCACAGGGCCCAACTGTGCTAACCAATCCTTTACCCCATAATCAAAATATGAACTTGAGGACCAATGATCCAGATTGTGCGTTGGGAAGAGATAAAAATCCGCCAGAATCCAATACTGGTCATGGTTGCATCAACATGGTACGTGCTACTAAGGTTGTGACTCGTGCGAAATATTACGGTTCGTCACAACTGGACCTTGGAAAAGAACCCGCTCCACCAGAGAGCCCGCTGCTAAACCTGAAATTGCACCTCGCATTCCTAAGGGAGTCCTAAAGCATTCAGGGCACAATCCTAATGCCCGAGCCACCCACAACTATTCCGTTGTCAAGGATTTGGGCCAAACTCCTTGTGCGATGTCCGCACTTGAAGTACTTCAGAGTTGTCCTCCGCAAAGGAAAGCCTTGCTTTCTACTCTTGGGATTAATGATGATAACTCTTCTTCCATCATCAAATTTGAAACCATGGGACTACATCCTTGCTCGCCTTACTACGTGTCTCTTTTGATTCATGTAGAGTGTCTTAATATGACCGTCAAACACACTATGATTGACGAAGGCGCTGCTGCTTCCGTGATGTCTTTGTCATGCTAGAAGGGTTTGGGTTCTTCCGAGTTGTCTCAATCCGCTACCATGTTGACTACCTTTGATGGTAGATCATTTTGGCTGCACAGGATTCTTCCTTCTCTTAAGGTCCAATTGGGAGGGAAGACCGTTGTGATCGAGGTTGAGGTGGTTGATGCGCCCCTTGACTACAATATTTTACTGGGCCAGAATTGGATGTATAGTATGCAAGCCGTAGCCTCTTCTCTATTTCGAGTAGTATGCTTTCCATTTAATGGGAATATTGTTACGATTGATCAGACATCGTTCTGTAATCCGAGTGTCAGCGCATCATCGAGAGCTTCTATCCCAATTATCGATCATTCTCAGCCGGCAACTGGGAGTGTGGGTGTGGGTATGTATCCATCTCTTATGGGGACCTTTAGTTGTCTCGCACCCATTCTTATGATCGGATATAGTTTCGATGGGGCTTCATCTTCATTGAAGTCGATGTCTTTTCACACTACCCATATGGAAGATCCTTGGATTCTTCTTTCACCGAGTCCTTTGAATGGACCCGTCGAAACGGATGTGCCGTTGCCTGCAGCAATGATAGCATATCAAACGAATCTTAATTGTGTTGTAGAGCCTACTCCTTCCTCTTCGTGGACAGAGGAGGAGGACCCATATGTGCTGCCTGCATGGGCAGTTGAGTCCTCTCACGCACATGATTTCCTTGATGATGTTTTTCCATCAGATGAAGCCATTATTGAGGCCATGTCTGGGGTTGAGCCACCTTGGGAAGAGTTACATCATAGATCCTATTTTCTTCCCGAGCTTAACCGTATGGAGCATGAGGACTTTAGGGAGATTCTTAGCGAGAAGATTGGTAGTCCCGTGGTTCCATTGAGCTCTCCTGGCCAGATGGTTGATGGGAACATGGTGAATTTATCGCCTACTATTCCTATCAATATCTCTCGTGATCCTGGCAAAATTGAGAATGTCTACATTGGGGTGGATTGTTCCCTTGATGAGATCAAGGAATATACCGAGCTATTTAAAGATTTTCGTGACATCTTTGCTTGGTCATACAAAGAAATTCTAGGTATCGACCCTCGTATTGTCGAACATGAAATTAAGACCTATCCGAATGCGAAGCTCGTTTGACAATGTTTGTGTGCGGTGAATCCTAGAAAAGCACCCGCTATTAAGGCTGAGATAGAGAAGCTGTTAAAAGCTAGTTTTATCTATCACTTTCCCTTAACATAGTGAGTTTCAAATCCCATTCCGGTGGATAAGAAGTAGGGAGCGATCCGTATATGCATTGATTTCCGTGATTTAAATCATGCTTATCCTAAGGATAATTTTCCCACACCATTTATTGATCAGATTTTGGATGAGTGTGCAGGAAGCGAGGTATTCTCCTTCATGGACGGTTTTTCTGGATATAATCATATTCAGATCAAACCTAAGGATCAACATAAGACTGCATTTATTTGTCCTTGGGGTACGTTTGCATATCAGAAGATGCCTTTCGGTCTTAAAAACAACGGAGCCACATTTCAATGGGCTATGACCTTAATTTTTCATGATCGCAAAATGATTATTGAAGTGTATTTGGATGATCTTGCTGCTCATTCTTATCTGAGAGTGTGTCATCCATACCTTTTGAGATTAGTGTTCGAAAGATGCCTCCATTACCAGGTTAGGTGAAATCCTCATAACTGCATCTTTTGTGTAACCGTTGGTTTCTTGCTAGGATTCATTGTATCCAAGGAGGGTATAAGAGTCGATCCCTTAAAGGTTGAGGAAATACTTCAATTGTATCCCCCGCGTAATATTTGACATCTTCAGTGTTTGCAAGGCATGGAAAATTTCTTATGGAGATTCGTGGTTAATTTTTCCAATTTGACTAAAGGCTTTATGCATCTTTTAAATAAGGACACTACTTTTTGCTAGGATAAGCAAGCCCATGAGTCCTTTTATGCTCTTGAGCGAGCCTTAGCATCGACCCCCGTGCTTAGTCCACCTGACTATAGCCGTGATTTTTTTATTTATGTGGCTGCGTCCATGGAGACGGTTGGTATGGTTTTGGTTCAGGAGGATGAGGAGCTCCATGAGCATGTCATATATTATTTGAGCCGAAACCTTATTGATGCGGAAATCTGTTATTCTCATGTGGAGAAACTTTCCTTGGTCACCGTTCATGCGGTTCAGAGATTGAGACATTACATTCTCCTTCGCCAGACCTTGGTGGTAGCTCATGTCAATCCATTTCAATTCATCCTCACTAGAAGGATGATTGGGGGAAAATATAATAAGTGGATTGTTATTTTGCAAGAATTCAATCTCAAATTTGCTTCAGCGAAATCGAAGAAATCGGTTATCTTTGTGGAGCTCATTTCTGATTTTCCAAGTGTGGAGGAGGAGGAGGTTTATGAGGATACGTTTGTCGATGAGCATATTTTCCTTATCTCAACTTTAGATCCATGGTATGGGGATATCATTATATATTTGCAAACATTGAAGGTCCCTACTCACCTATCACGGGATGAGCGACGACGATTACGTCATGTATCTAAGAACTAACTTATAGTGGATAACACTTTGTACTGCCATGGGGTAGATTCCATTTTACATCATTGTTTAACCCATGATGAGGCTGAGGTTGTACTGAATGATTGCCATAGAGGGGAGTGTGGTGGTCATTTATCTGGGCTTTCTACAGCCCAAAAAATATTAAGAGCGGGATATTTTTGGTCGTCGATCTTCAAAGATTGTGTCAATGTGGTCAAGAAGTGTCACCCTTGCCAGGTGTTTGCATGCAATATGCACTCGCATCCTGCCCCGTTACATCCAATTATCACCACCAGTCCCTTCACCAAGTGGGGGCTTGACTTCATGGATTGCAACCCAGCTTCGGCTGTGGGCGTCATCACATTATAGTGGTTGTTGATTATTTCATGAAATGGGATGAGGCTATGCCCACAATTAAATCCGACGGTGAGACAACCATGCATTTCACATTCAACCAAATTATTACTCAATTCAGCATTCTGAAAGAGCTTGTCACTAACCATGGTAGGCACTTTCAGAATAGAATGATGGAAGAGTTAGCTTCGAAGTTAGAGTATAAGCAGGAGCACTCCTCTTCTTATTACCCTCAGGTGAATGGACAGGTTGAAGCAGTGAATAAATCACTTAAATACATTCTCCAATGAACCATCGCACAAAGCAAGACGAATTGGCATATCATGTTATATCCTACTTTGTGGGACTATAGGACCGCAGTTAAGAATGCCACCGGTTTCTCTCCATATCAGCTCGTTCATGGGGTGGAGTCTGTCTTGCCAGCTAAATGTGAAATCCCTTCATTGAAGCTCGCTATAGAGCTTTTACCAGACACTTCCGCATTGGAGGAACGTTTGGTCCACTTAGAGTAGCTTGATGAGCAGCGCCGAGATGCCTTAGTGGCTCTAGAATTAAATAAGCATCGCGTTAAGGTCCAATATGATAAGTCTGTCCATCCGAGGAGGTTTAGTGAAGGTGATTTGGTCATTTTATGGGATCAAGCTAAAGAACCCTTGGGGGCAAGGAAGTTTAATCCCATGTGGCATGGTCCTTACGTAGTCAAACGTGTGTTAGAGAAGGGTGCCTATGAGTTGGTGGATTATGAAGGGACATCCTTGGCGGAGCCTAGAAATGGGCTCTATCTTAAAAAATACTATGCATGATCTTGAGCCAGGGTTGATTATTGTATATTATTGTACAGTTTTTTGCATAGTTTGTTTTTCTTATGGTGATCGGGTTTGTTGATTAGCTTTTGTTTCTTATGGCAGATGTCAACGGAGTCTTCTGCTTACATAGGATTCACTGATGGTGCTAGCTGCCACACTCAAAACTTAGCTTCTGTTGTTTGGGTGATTTATACTCCTATGGGTTAGGTATTGTCTTTAGGAGGCATGTGTTTACGGGCTTCTTCAAACAATGTTGCCGAGTATAGTGCCATTATCGAGTTATTGTAGGATGCCATTTCACATGGTGTTCTCTCTCTTGAGGTACGTCTTGATTCACAGTTAGTGGTTTCACAGCTTAATGGCTTGTATCGTATTAGGGATTCGACATTATTACGAAGATTCTTACGTGTGAGATTGCTAGAATGACAATTTGAGAACATAACATACATACATGTTTCAAGAATTTTTAATCAAGTTGCTAACTCATATGCTAACTATGTGTTAGATTGGCATTTGTTTCATAGACCATAAGCATATCACAAACATACATTTTTACACACATGTAAATAAATAAAATCGATCATCATAAAAATTTTCATTAAACATCCAAAATGTGACGTCATAATACATAAGTGTCATAATACAAAAATGGGGCTTCCGAGCCACCAAAATATAATACACAGTAGTACAAAAATGAAACACTCTCGGGTCTCTAAGCCTGGGGAGGAGGAGGGGGGTTCTGATCATGGTAGCGCACCATGGATCTAGCTAGTCATCTGAATAAGCGAACCCATGCCCGTGGTACACCAACCACATAGCGCTGCATGGCCTCAGGAAAGTCCTCGACTTGCACCATGGGTACCTTGTGTGTCAAGCGTACAAAGTTTGTGTGGACGCTTTGGAGCTTCCACTCTGCATCCACACCCATGATGTCATCTCCTCTTCCCCTCTGTCTATGACGAGGAAAACCATCAGGTCGTCATGGTCCAACATCTACATACACATGACAGATTGTCACTATGTGTCGTCACACCAAAACATGTCTTTTGAGTCAATATATCAAAAAACACAAAAAAATTAATAATTAAAAAAACTTAAAAAGAGGGTTTGGGATTCATTACCTGTGTCACCATATGTCGCTCCTGGTGGTAGAGGCATGTCCATATATCCCCGAAAATCTATCCCTGCATAGGAATAGTCATCGATGGCAATGATATACCGATGCCACCATGGAAAGAAGTCTGCTGGGTAGGGGTTAGCCACCCTACCTCCGCCTAGTCTGTGCATAACATTTTGCCAATGCTGTTTGGCTGGATCTCAAACTCCGTGTGGAGGAATGTCCACTCTAGGTCTTAGCCCTGGTACACGCTCAAAGAAGAACATGCTTAGTATCCTGCCGAAACCGAAGTTTCTCACCCTACCCATCTTACAGTCACTGAGCTGCTGCTTCATGTTACTCAATAGCGCAGTGCTCCAGTCGTACACTGTGGGTCTCATACACTCCACCGCATAGAACATCAATGACCGTGAGGCCTGGTGGAGTGAAGCTAGACCGGATATCCTGCCGAGTGCCAATAGTATGGCCTTTAATCCTAGTACCTGGATGGAGTTTGTCGGGATTTGACTCCCAACCTTTTTCTTGTCCGGAAAACAATATACGGCAATGTACTCATCAATGGTAAGGCCACCTCCAGGCCCGCGAGAGCGTAGGTTCACCACCTCTCCCCATCGGGATAATCCAGTAATAAAATATATGTCCTCAATCTCTATAGTGAGAGACATCTCATCAATATGAAAAGACTCTGATTATCAATCCCAGTAGTCTACTAGCATCTATAGGAGTCTTGGTTTGGCCCTCAGGCTTCTAAGAAACCAAAACTTATATAGACCGCATGCATGTAGAGCTTGTTGAGCCATTAAGTCACCTTGAATAGCCACTTCTACATCTCCATGTTCCCTCTCCCTCCATTCTAGAACCATCCTGCACATAAAAATTGATTTTTGGTCATTATATACCTTAAAAATCCTTATGCACGGCTGCATACGCGATTGTTTGCAAAACAACCGCGTATGTATGAGGTTTTGGGAGGTTTTTTCCCCTATGGCCAGCCCTATACATGGAAAAAACCCCGATATCCGTGTGGGCTGAAACGACCATTTTAGATTGGACTAAAAATTAAAATTGACCATGGAAATTGAAAAAATTTGCATGAAATAGGAAGAGGAGGACATGAGGAGTATCCTGGAACAAACGGTGTCGAATTTCGCCGGACGAAGCTCTCAGAATTTGCGTTGGAAGTTTTGAGCTCAAATGGGTAAAAATTTCAAATGATATGGAATTTTTGAATTTTTTACTATTTATAAAAAAATTTTGAAAAATTTGAAATTTTTTACCCACTTTCTATAGTTTTGGACCGTTTTTTACCATTTTGGACCGTTTTGGACTAATTTGATGATGTAGGAGTCCATTTTGAGCGCCGTTTTGACCGTGGTTTTGACCCGTTCATGCCGATTTCAAGTATTATGTCTAAATTGGCATATAGGTTAGGTTTCACATCCATTTTCACTTTGCATGACATTATGACCATTTCATTATAACCTTAGGTACGAACCCATTCTATCTTGTCACGGAACCTCCTTGTTGCTTTTAGAAGTGACATAATGTGAATGGTAGAGCCTGACCATACATGGGTGCCCTAGTTATCTCTTGTTTTGCATTTGGTGCCCATGCCAACATTTTTTCCTTAGGGTGTGGGAGTCCTTTGTATAGTATGCCATGACTTTGCGCAAGAGCCTTATACTCCTCTTGATCTTTTTGCTGGCCTTTTTCCCCAGGACTCCCTTATGTCAAGTTGTAATTGCATTATCATGATTTTTGCTTGCCTTATTGAGCCTTATGCCAGCTTCCCTGACTTCCATTATCAGCTATATAGCCTGAGCTTGTCTCATGTCTAGCCACGCGGAGCCATTTTATATATCCTTTGCAGCTTGATTCCCCATTTTTTACCAGGAGGGGACTTTCCCCCGAGTGTCGTTATCCTACACATGTGTCCTTGCATTGAGCATAGGTATGTTCTGCTGCTTGGAACTAGTTTGTTTTCTCCTTGACACTTGTCTCCTCCTAGTCTATAACTATAAAGCACTTTTATTCTTTTTCAAGCTTTTCGAAATATTTGAAAAAGTCCAAAAAAAATAAAAAAACCAAAAATATGGACAGGAAAAGATGTTATCTTTGGCAGCAGTCGACTCATGTCGCCTTCGAATAGAGTACTGTATATCACATCCATTGGTTGGGTTAATAGTTTGAATTTAGGAGCTGTACTCGTTTCTTTGAGTTTATCTCCACCGACTGGTTAAGATTCTAGTCCCTATGGAGCCTCTGTCGATGCCTCCTATGTCACAGAGATGTCCCAGTTTTGTATATTGAATTTATGCTTCCTACATTCAGCCACCATTCACCTTTATGCTCTTGTTCGAAGAAAGTTGAAACCTGAGTCGGCCATTCCTCAGTTCTCTTGACTTTGCATGTCAGCCATTCTCGGTACTGATATTGGTTCGTGCACATTATGATTGAGTCCTTCCATATTATACAGCTTTGTTGAGTACCTCGTGTTGGATGATGAGGGATGCCTTAATGCCCTCCTTCTAGCGGATTTCATCCCATCGAATTCAGATCATTTATTCTGGGATAGGAATCTAGAGTGATTTTGAGTGCCTTGAGACTTGCAGTCATCAGTGGCAGGTTCTCTCGCCATCGACAGTTTTGGGAATACATCAATGTCCCCTGATCGATGGATTCTCTCAAGTGTTCAACCTCAACACATTTATTCACACTTGTTAGTTTGCACTCTAGTACCTTGATTCACATTTTCATTATCAGTGGGTGATCTCGTGTCTGTTAACGGTATATATCAATGACTGTTAATCAGATGATGGACTACTATGTTCGACCTCAACACCTTTATTCACATAGTAGTACATGTACTCATAGCAGATTGCGTAGAAGACCTTCCAGATTGGTGGCATTTCATATATGCTACCTCCTTGACCGTGCCAGTGTTCATGAGATTTCAGCTCTCGTGACTTGATTCCAGTGTATGTTAGATATCTTCAACCATTATGGAGATCTTGATCCATTATATATCTTCAAATTTCATGGAGATCATGATTCTTTATATATATTCATCATGGAGATTCTGATCTATCTATATTATACATGGCGATGACCACACATGTCATATTTTGTATCATGCCTATTCATGGCCATTGTACTCTTATGTATTCAAGATTGCTATATGTACTTGCAGTTATGTGCAGAGTTTGATTATTGTATTATACTGTTGGATGGATGGTTCTTCCACCTGGTTCTTTGTCACTCCACTTCTGGGATGGACTTATAATATATCACCCCTCTGACCTCACACATTAGGGGGTATCTGTTATAGATGATTTTACCATGCATGGTGGATCACACCTTTATGGCGTTCCTTGTCCCTCTACAGACTCTTTGGACCCCATGGACCATTTTTGTACCTTTGATTATTCCAAGATCATCCCTACAAACATGCATTATTTGCTATACGTGACTTTTAAACCTATTCTCGCGTATATACGCGGATATGACCCTCAAACCCGCGTACATCAGGATGTGTGTAAAAGGCCAAATAGTTTTGGAGTTTTCCTTGATGTGGATCCGAGTCAATTGTATTTTGGCCTTCCATATGCCTTTATATCGCTCGGATTTGACCTTCCAATACCCCATGGAAGCACTATATAAGGAACCCTTTGGATACATTGAAAGAGGAGGAATTTAAGAGCAAGAAAACTATAGTCTATTGTTGCCAAAGCTTATACTTGAGTTTGCATCCCTTTGTCCCTTGGAGCACTTTGTGTTCTTCCCAATATTTCCTTTGCTTCTAAGCTTGCTATCGAGAGATGGAGGATTGAAGTGGTGGAGGCCCAGGTGGAGGACTCAGTTTCTCCGGTTCGCAGACATGCTAACAGAGGTTGTCACTATTGTAATCTCTGATTTATATTAATAGAAATATATTTTCCTGTCCAATAAGGTGTATTTAAATGAGTATTGAATCCATGGATGCTTTAAAATGCTTATATGGTATTGATTATATATGCTAGAGTAGGTCTAACACCATTATATAGCATGCTTGTCTTGTTTGTTGAATGTTGAGAGAGCAAATTGCTAATACAAGTGAGAGTGGAAAAACTCAACGGGGATCTACATCAACCATCCAGAATAAGGTATGTTCCGAGATCCTTTAGTGTTATATGTTTGGTTTCTCTTGCATATGGGAAATGATTGATTTCCGCGGTTACTCTGTCTGTTGTGGTACCCCAAGCCATAGGAAGTTTTTTCCGTAATAGTCTCTTTCACTTTATCATTCGCTCCGTCATGTTCGTGGTTTGCTGGACTCGTGTTCATCCTTACAACTCTCCCATGTATTCTGGGAATACAATACTATGGCAGATGCATTGTCGAAGCAAGCTATGGGGATGACTTCGGGTTCCTTATTTTGGAAAGTATTTGTTAGTGAATCTATGATTCATGAAGGAGTGCTGAAAGCATATTAGTCCTTGGTCGTTTATTTCTTCTCTTCGTAGTTTATGGTCAACGGATCGTTTCACAATTTTTTCATTGACTGTTGTCATGTTTTGCCATGTATGTTGTCATAGTGCTGGTGAGCATTATGAGATACTAGTGTTACTCAATTGTTTTGGGTCATATGTGGGTGACTTGTTTATTGTTTGTTTGTTAAGACAACTTGCATATTTGATTTCTTGTACTTTTGGGTTACTAGTTAGATGTCAGCTAGGACTTTCAGTAGCTATGTGGGTTCATATGGTAAAATCTATTTGCTTTTGTAATCTGTTGTTTTTTGATACAACTTTACTTTAATACAAGGCTGTCTTTCCGTGTGAAAAAAAAAATTACTAACGCACATCACAAAGGCTCTCCATCTTTTCCCCACTTTGGAATTGATTCTTTCACAAAGTCATTTCTCTTAAAAGCAAAGTTTATTGGTAGGTTACTATTGTGGTTGGGCCATAATTTCCAAATTAATTATACCCCATACAAATATCTTAAGATAAGATCCATGTAGACTTTTTCAAAACTAGATTCAAGTAGACTTTCCTAACCTTAAGTAGAATTTTTCAACTCACAGACTTAATGTGAAATTTGTTGGAAGAGAAAGCATATTCAACTACGGACTCTTAGTTCCCATTTAGTTTCCAAATTTAGTTTTCATTTTAGGATGAATCTTAGTTCATGGTTTCTCATCTTAAAATGAAATTTAGTTTAATTTTTTTAAGCATTTAATGTGTAATTTGTGGAAAAAGAATATATATTCAACCATAAATTAATGCTCATTTTGTTGAAAGAAAAAATAGATTTAATTATAATGCATCATATATTTTAAGATCACAACGTGGAATTTATTGGAAGGGGAAATCGAATCAAATAGAGTACTCCATCTTAAGATAAGACTTGGTTCACATCTTTTTAATTGAAAATAGATTCACTAGACTTATCTCCCAAGATGAGGCTTACCTCATATGTATTTAAACATAAACTCTTGAAATTTGATATTAAAATGTCGTTGCTAACTGATATTTACAAAATGTCGAGGCTTCTCAAATAAGGGTATAAAATCATTTGCCAGAAAATGCTAGAGTCTAACTTACTATGCAAAATGTCTTCCACATTTACATCAATTTTATTTTTGTTGTAGATATAGGAGGGGAGTGTATAAATACATTAAAAAATAAAACAAAGTCCTATTTGAAGCTAAACAAAAACTATCTCTATCCATGCCTTACGGAGTAATTTCCTTCCTGAGAAAGCTAGAGGATTGAGACCTTTTCCATGGCCTTTAGTTTGATAACGGGAGTGGTTTGGCAGTAGTTGTACTGGTTCATGTTCAACAATCTATCAAGATGGACCCAAATACCTTCAATTTGGCCTCCCTATTCACGCAAATTACTTTCAATAACTTCAATTCTAGTGTCCAAATTTGAAGTGTAGTATGAAAGTTCCCTGGGAGCATCCAACATCCCTCCAATGCAATCATTAACCACCCACAACATATGCTTGAAATCAATCCAATTAATTTTCATGCCATTGAATAGTTCCCTCCCCTACAACATTCTCCTAGATGGCTAATTGAGCAAGAGAGAAATAACTTCACCGAAATTCCATATACTATCGTTCCCATTCCAGACAAGGCTTATTGATTCATAGGGAGGGATCCAAAGACATATAATAACACTTTCAAAATGCCTAGAAACAATATTATCCACAAATTTTCTATCAATGGTGGTATGCACCTCAAGAAAACTCTCATTTAGACTCACTTCTCTAAAGAGAGTATAGAGTTCATCCACAATCGAAATAAGCAAAGGGGGATTTTCTCAGCTTGATATACCAAGAAAGAGAGGACCCTTTGCAGAAGGATTATCCTTCAGACCAGAATCATAGCTCATCTCCTCAAATTCTCCATCATTTCTCACGAAAGAAATCCCCCCCACAACCCTCATTTCGAAATACGAGATTTTAATTGATTGAGTGTGAGCTAGGGAAAACATGCAAGTGGCACCAAGATCACATGAATGGGCATTTAAAACCACGTTCCCAACCTTTCCTATTTGATGAACGCATTTGGAGCTAAGGCTAAACCTTATGGAAAGGATTGCAACACCAATGAATATTATTCAGATCCTCCTACCATGTTGCATCCTACAATCAATATTCAATGTGTTAATTATCATGGCAACCATTTCCTTTGGAGCAGGCTTCCATCGTGCACCATCATTCCTTGAGCTAACTTGGCACCTTGATTTTCCAAGTAGTCTTCATTTTTCGTTATTGCTTCATCTTATGTGGAAAATAGAGACGTTGCTGGGACTTTGAGAAGACTCGCAATTATTCATTGTAAACGTCCCAAAGTTGAGTCCCGGGTCTTCATATTTTTGCACATTTTGTATATGAAAATCATGGATTCTTCATAAATATAAATACCTTTGATAGAATTAGAGAAGCAATAATCTCATATCTTTTAAAAAGCATTAACCATTATGCTTGGTTGTTGCTCGAACGTCCTAAACCCCAGGGAAAGGTCTCCAGAGTATTTCCATTAGGGTCAAAGAGACCCCCACACTTTCCTCCCCATGCCTTAGCTTATATGCGCTAAGGTAAAATATTTTTATTAGATTTCTCCATCCTTAGATGAGCCTTAGCTAATATTTGTTATGTGGACATTATTGGAAGGGAAAATAATTTAATCTTAAGATTTTGGTGGAAGGGAAAATATATCCATGTTAGAGGTGAGTTTATACTTACACAAAATATATTTTGACTATGTAGAAAATTCAAACAAAGTTTGTGTCTCTTTTACTTAACTAAATTTAACAACAAATTAAAATTTATATCTTTTTTCGTTAGAAAAATAGAACATAATTTTTTTTACATAAACAATGATAATGTGGAAACAAACTTTTATTCTCTTCAAAGTAAATTATTAAGTTTATTTATATATCTTGGTCATAATTTACCTTTACTTTATCCCCAAGGGTTAGTTCAATTAGTAAGACATGCATACACCGTATTTGGTTTCAGAGGAGGCCATGAGTTTGAGCCTTGAGTCCTCCTGCTCCCGCTCCCACTCTTTTTTTTTAATAAAGCTAAACTAAATCCTTGTTTAAAAAATAAGGTTAAATATTTGTGTTAAAAGAGTATCTTCGCATAATGTAATTGATCTAAAAAGCATTATTTTTCCGTCACCCTTTGAGAATAAATTTTATGGAATTCTAGTAATCATCCTAGAACTTTGACCTCCACATGTTTAAACTAGCAATTGTACCTAGGGGTGCAATAAAAGAACGTTATGCTGCAAGCTAAGCAAGGAGATGTGGACACATACAACAAGAAAGACAATTTGAAGTGTTGATACAATATTTTAAAGACATTATATTCTTCACATAATTGACCATTACATTATCCGCATTTCAAAAGTAATCATGAAAATTATTCTTCTCTCATCGAAATGACAATGAATTATTAGTTTTTGTAGTTCTTATGTCACAATAAAGTAACATTGCATAAATTTATGGATCTATCTACTAAATAAATAAAAATATTTCAAATTTATAAAGAGAAACAATAAATAATTTATTGATACATTCCTTAAATGTGGATCATTAATATGGAATTCATAACATTTTGAATCTCACCAAACATGTCCAAATTCTAATAATATAAAAAAAGAGGGTAGGTTAATGGACATCATTGGAAAATATCTTAAAAAATATAAAGAAAAAATTAAAATTGTCCAAATTCTAATAATATAAAAAAAGAGGGTACGTTAATGGACATCATTGGAAAATATCTCAAAAAAATATAAAGAAAAACTTAAAATTGTTGGATATATATAGAAAAAGATAAATTAAATTCATAATAAAAAATAAGATTTATAATATTATGAAAAAATTATAATTTGATTCATATATCCTTACAAATTTAAGAATTTAGTAGGTTTACAAATATAAAAGGAAAGCAATTCTAATTTTTAAATGTAGAATCACTTTTAAGAAGCAAGTATATTTTAACAACTTGCGTGTAAAAATATGTCATTATGTCATTTGTGATGCATAGAAAATTTATGATAAAAGTAAAAAAAATATATCTCCAATGCAACACTACCAATTAATATGTAAAGGAGAATTGAATTGGAAAAATGTATTATTGATTATAAATAAGTTATTGCATATAATCTTTTGTGTGTATGTGCTAGTAAATATCATTATATTGTTTCTTTTAACGTTGTAAGAGTTGTTTATATTGATTAATTCATAACCACCATTCATTCATTTCCACCATATTGAAATTGAAGTTGGTTGAATATTCATTTCCACCATATTGAAATTGATGTTGGTTGAATATTTCTAGTCTAGTTCATCTTATTTGTTTGTTAATTAATCTAGATTAAAAAAATATGTTATGAAAATAGTAAATCCAAATGCTTTGAATGTAGAATCACTTTTCAGAAGTAAGTATCTTTTAACAACTTGCTTGTAAAAAAACACATAAATGGGTTTCCTACACAATTTGATTTGACATATAAAATAAGGAGGTGTCTTCACATGTTTTCCTTTGTTGATGTACTATGTATCTTTTTTAAGAACATATACTATGAGATGCATGCATGCATGTGAGATTATTTGATAACATCATAATGCTCAGTGAAAGGAATAAACATAGGTAAGTCTTTTGATAAAATAAAAGTATACCTTACACCATGCACACCTTTGTTTTTGGACTTTGCAACACTACTTTATGCACTTGTATGAGCACCTGCAATATTCCATTATGTCATTTGTGATGCATAGAAAATTTATGATAAAACTAAAAACAATATATCTCCAATGCAACACTAAAAATTAATATATAAAGGAGAATTGAATTGGAAAAATGTATTATTGATTATAAATAAGTTATTGCATATAATATTTTGTGTGTATGTGCTAGTAAATATCATTATATTGTTTCTTTTAACGTTGTAAAAATTATTTATATTGTTTAACGTAGATACCAATAGGCATTTATCTATACCTAATTAGCATCCACGAAAACAACAATTAAAATATGTAAAGTAAATTTTGTAAATGAATTTGGTTTAAACAATATTATATATAATTTTGATTTGGATTCAAGTTAATCACTTTAATGATGGATTTAAGTTAATGAAACTTCCTTGTATGTTGATGATTTGTATCCTTCAATATTTGCTTCAATTAAGGATTTTAGCAACAAATTTGAGAAATGGTCACAAAGGTTGAATATAAGTTAATTACTTTCAAGAAAATGAAATTTTAGTGGATAAATTTCAATCTTCAAAATTTTCTTCTCTATAATCATTTAGCAAAAAAGTGGAGATATGGTCACAAAGGTTAAATATAAGCTAAGTGCATCCAAATAAATAAAAAATGTGTTCTATGGGGTTAAAGATGATGATTTGAATTTTATAAGTATTACAAGTAGCAATTCAACTTCCCATTCTTTAATTTATAAACCAAAGCTATGTTTAGTTGGAAAAAGTAGGCATTTTAAAATTGAAATTATCCAAATAATTATAAATGCATAACTCTCCAATTAGAAAGTAACTCCAATGGGAGAAATTCCTTTTCTAGTGTGTAAGATCCTTTACTTTCTCCCAAAACTTTTGATTCATATGGAAAACATTCATAAAGGAATTAATGATAATGTGAATATAGTTATATATTAATTAATCTTCTTGGAAATGTTTAATATGTTCATTGAAAATAACAAGGTATATCGTAAAGGGTCATGACACGATCCCCCTTATATATTTAAAACAAAGTTTTGATGTAGATCCCACAAGGAAAAGAACCCGCGTCAAGGAAAAAGTTAAAATAATATAATAATCTTGCTTTGCAGTGAAGCATTCAGGCCGAGTGGAGCGAAAAAGCGATCCACGTAGCATGCCAGTTGGAAAACGAAAATAAAAACCATATGAATTCAAACCTCCGGACCAGTGCATGCATATTAATCTCCAGCTATTGCTTTTCTTATATTTTGACAGCCAAAGTATTCAAACAAGCACAAAATAACTTCTGCTGCCAAATCTCTATTGTCGCTACAATTTGGAAATTACTGGGTTAGGTTTGAGTTGGTTTCTAATTTATGGATTTTATAATCAAAAAATTGAAAGAAAGAAATCCATAATATTTGGCAGTCGCAGGGCTAGGCGTCTCTGATTCAATATCAGTTCGATTTTGAAGCTTAGAATGTGTTGGTTTAACGTTAACCAGCTCAAACTCATGAAAATTGTACCCGTAGAGTCTATTTTCCGAATGGGTAGGATATTCCATCATTTTGCAGAGATTAACACACCATGAATACGCTTTCTCTGAGGTGATTTGCTGTTTTCTCATCAATTTTTTGTCGTTATATCAATTCACTCTGAATTTGTAGTGGCATTATTTATGATTTTGCAGTGGGTTTATTATCCTTCATTCTCCATGAACATAGTAACTGATAATTACATCTATGTATTTTCAACAAATTTATAGATTTGAAGTAGATTTGTTAAGGAAATTCGCCATGAGTTTGCCTCCAGAGCAATCCCATCCAAGGGAAAAATCTTGGATGGAGAAATCTTGTGCCAGGTTTGACGTTGATACTGGTGGCTTCACATCATCCTTTTCCTTAGCTGCAGATTACCAAATGCCACAAAAAATCAAACAATGTTCTTTCCGTTGAACATTTAAGCTACGCTATAATACATGTACAAAAATTGTCATAGTGTTGAATTGTTCCAAACTTCAGGTATTTTATTTTAATAATAAACGAGTCATTATTTTAAAATGAAAAATATAATCATTTTACAAATTTTTACAAATTTGAATTTTTACAATTTATCATCTTACTATTTGAGGATCATATGCAGCAATAGACAGGCTATTTGAATCGTTTGACAAAACCCTAGAACTAAACCTCAAGGAGAGAGGCTAGATAGAGACAGTCAGGGAGAGGAGCTAGGTTGAGCCATTTACGAGTGAAACTGCTGGAATGATCAAATCGGATAATGAGTTTACCTTGCTAACTCTAAGCCCAAAATGAAGGACCATGTCGAAATGAGAGAGAGAGACCCAGAGCCGCCTTGATTCGGCATTGTTTTATTAGAGCGAGCTATGATCGGTTTGGCTATGCAATCTAAACATTTTACAAATTAATTTATTTTGAATAAATTAAATATATTCTCATTGGATTATGAAACAATAATTGGTACA
>LPNX010539144.1:932396-1085710 GCA_001517045.1 Pseudotsuga menziesii | reverse complement strand
CAGTCATGTAGGTGCTCATTTTCAAGCTAAGAGCACCATGTAAACCCATGGACCCACTATTTCCTAGTTTTGAGTGATTTTCCATCACTCATGTCAGAAAGCCACAAAAATCAATTATTGATTATTTTAATTAATAAATTGATGAATAATGGAGAAAATCCAAAATCATAGATCAGTGGATTCTCAGCCGATTTGATTGAAATCAATCAGATCTGAACCAGATTGACTGGATCTGACAAATCCTTGATTGAAGGAGGTGATCAAATCAGATCCAGAGTTGATCTTCAGCATCCTTTATGGGGAATTTCACCCCCCCTCTCTCCTCAACATGTTTTTGGCTCATCTGGATGAGTTTTGGTGGATGCTTCAGTCAACAGGTTGAGGTGTCAGTCAGATCAGCTCTCTGATTGACAATTGCACTCAGTGAGACTCAGATCTGGCTCAGTTAGACACAAATCAGGCATTGATGGACTCTCCATCAGCATATTTGGTCTATCTCCTTGGGATTTTCACCCCTTGGGCTGGATCTCCTGGTTTTTGTATATATCCAAGCACAGTAGCCTCTTCCAAGCTAGTTAGAGCTGGATTGAAGGGCTTGCCATTGTAATTGTGTATTGATCATCATTTGTTGAAATAAAGAGAAGCTTTGGAGGCTCAATTGTGGAGTACCTTTCATGTGTGGATTATCATTATCATGCTGCATTCGAGGTGAAACTGCTATTTTTTCAATTTTTTGCACTTAACTGTTGTCTTCCTGAATGGTTATTGAAATCATAGGGATAGATCATTGTAAGTAATCTTACTTCTATTTTGCTGCATATGTTTGAATGAGCTAATACCTGTATGCTAAATAAGATTATTTGCATGCTGTATCATCTACTTCTCATATGTATCTTCAGATTTAATGGTTCTGTTTGTAGGATTTGTTGTGTAGCTTACAGGTTTGCCGTGACTGGAAGATCTATGGTTTAGGTTTGATTCCATTGGTTTCCAACAGATATTGCTAAGATCGTGCTCCTCGGTGCTTCACAACCAAGTTTTCTTTGCAGATCTGCTTCAACAACAAGCACTTCTCTTCCCCTTTTCCTCCTTTATAAATCTTAAATTTTCTTCAAACTGGTTACTATTAAGGTTTATTATTGCTCAGATCTGTCTCATTAATAAAATTACACATAGATCTAGTTATTAATATCCCTTCCTAAGTCTACATCTTAGTTTTGTTTTGCATATAAAGTTACATTTTAAGAGATCTAGCTGAAATTACCATATTTTCGCAAGCATTTTAATGAAAATTCGTAGCTTGCTGTTAAGGTAGTTTTCTTTGCTGTGCGTTAGAATTTCATATTCTGCAATAAAATTGCACATATTATTGGCTTCCCAAAAGGCAAGCCAAGATCCCAAGGAAATCCTGCTTTCCTTGGTTTCTGTTTTACCCTTTTAACTAGTTTTCAGGTTACTTTTTTTTGGTTAAAAGTGAGCTGACCCAAAGGTGATTTCAGAGTGCTTTTGGGCATATTTCAGTCTAATATTCTTTCTGGTTTTTATCAGGTTTGACAGAAAAGAAAGGAAGCTGCTGTTCGGAAGTGGCCTCAGGAGCTTTCAAATCCCCCCAGGGGTCTCTCAGTTGACTAAAACCTTTAATTTTCGCACTTTGTAAGCTCTTGATTTCACTCCGTATAAGGATCAAGAGGAATTATATCAGTTCTCTGATATTGTAACCGCTGTTAATAAAAATAATTTTTGAATAGGCTCTTTCGAGCCCATTCCCCATCCCCCCTGGGGGGATTTGCATCTGTGTCCTTTTTTTTGCTTTTTCATTCATCTTCTTTAAATCTAGCGTAGCTCTAATCTGAAGTGTAGTATACTTTAATTCATTATCAGTTTCATATTCCATATTTGATATTTCAAAGTAATCTTAATACTTACCCCACGACTTCCCGATTGACCCGAAAGGGGAAAGAGATTCGTGGTAGGACTAATTAGAAAACTGGAATTGTGTATCTGTTTTATTTTCTGTCATTTGTTTTTCAGCTATTATAAAATTAACCCCTCCTTGATTCCCCGATTGAGATCCACTTGGATCGAAAGAGGTTCCTGGAGGGTTTTCTTTTAAACAAGAACACCCATTGTAAAATTTACTAAAATTGACAAGACTCTGGTGTGTATGCTCTGCACTTGGCTGTGGTTTGTCCGATCAGTCAAGATGTATCAAAAGAACTTGAGTGACTAGTATAATTAGGACTCACTCTCCCAAATTAACAAACCAACAGGTGAAAATCCAACACCTAGATCAAACCATCACGGTGGAAAAATACCCAAAGGAAGCGGGAACTTCTGAAAAGTGACCTTGGGGCGCCGATCTCTATCACACCCTAACGGGTGCGTTATGAACAATAGCCCCAGAGACTCCATTCAGCCCACATATTCCTTGCGGGTAGCCGTGAAGGTTTAGTTTTGGACATACTCCAAGTACTCTCAGGTATATCTGGAGTCCACCCCTTCGCCTAATTTTAATCAACTCACACCTCAAATTTAACTCAAAACGTACCAAGAGGCAATCGCAAAACATTCACTCCAAGCACATGCAAGTACATTGATCTTATTTTTTGACTCCATTCTAAGGCACTGGTTATCTTCTTGCTTTATATATATATTGTGTCTCAGCATTGTGCTTTCGTGTGTTCATTTTTGTATCTTGTCATCTTTGATTGTCCATAGTTAAATTCCAAACTCCTAAATAACTCTTTCAGTTTAACATCACCATACTAAGTAATCATCCTTAGTAACTTAATAGGGTCTACCCCCCTTGGCTTCGTTAGGAGTTGAGCCTAAACGGAGGAGTCAAGAACAAGGTGACAGCCTTGACTCGAGACTTGCCCCCAAGGACACACCGAGTGGCTTTAAGATTTTTGCCACGTGACCCAGTTGTGTGTAAGGCGGCAACAGTACAAATATTTAACATCGAATTTGTTGATAAAAAGTACCAAGAGGATAAACCAGGATCTATTTATTCATTAAATAAATTGAATAAGATGTTACAGCCAATGGATTTGCTCCGCAGTGGGACAAATAAGCAACAAGCCTTGAATTAGGCCCTAACAAACAGTAATTGAATTTGAAATTTATCCTGTAACAACAACACTCTATCCAATACAAAACTGAATCATGACCAACAACCGTCTTGAACACATAATTATGCAAAATAATGGGAGAACGAGTAAACCCTCTCTCCACCGAAAACAAATGGCACGGTGGGGTGCTGCCATCCATTTGTTGAAATCACAACATTAGCTTCTTCTTCTAATTTTTCCTCCATCTAGAGGTGATAGCACAAGCGGAGATAACAAAGGAATTGGGCTCTTGCAAGATAACCCCATTGATTTTGGGGACAGTCGTTTCAACTGCAGTTTAGCAGGCACTCATTTCTGCAATCGGTTAAGAGAGGTTGCAGCCACTCGGTCTGAGAGACCAAGGATTGAATCCCGGCCTCGGCTGCATCATGATCATGTCTCTCCATCGATTCAAAAGGCCTTTCCTGCTCAAATTCAACAGAATCACCGCCAGTTTTATAAACAGTTGGGAAATACGAAAATCGGGGTTTTATAAACAGTTTGGAAATTGGGATTGGAACAACCTGCAAAAGCAAATAGGGTATCACAATAAACAAGAAAATCCTGAGAATCCACGTGAAAGAAAGTTCGTACAACCACTAGTCGCTTGATGGTGATGTCGGCATGGCGGTTTGTGGACCGCGAATATGATCACACCTCATCAAATAGTGAGCGCATTTGAACCTAATTTATCAATGATGCAGATTACCTGAATCGTCGGACAAAAGCATCCTACAGATGAAAAAAAAAAGCATTAAATTCGGGGAGTCGACTCCCACTTGTTGAAACTCCTTACAGCGAAAAAATATCCCATCAATTTTGGTGGATCTCCAAATCGACTTGTGATCTCAAATAAAAGCAAAACTTTTTCAAATTATATTATTGGAGATTAGTAAAGAGTTAACAAAAAAAAATATAAATGTTAAATAAAAAATTAAATATAATGAATAATACAACGACTCATTCTTTGTTAAACTTAAAATAATTATTAAAATAAATATGATATCAAATTTCTTTTCATTTTTAGTTTTATTTTTTAAAAGAAAAAACAATATATTATTTTTTTTTAAATTTAAAATATATATAGATGCATGTTTTTAAATATTCAAAAAAAAATTAAATAAATTTATTTAGCCCAAAAAAAATTCTTTTTATAAGTAATTTTTTTGCTATTAATCTATTACATAATTGAGCTAACATAATATAGTCTACCATGTATTACATAATTAAGTTAACAAATTATCAACAATCAAACTTTTCTACATGTATCTAATGTAATTCAAAAGAGTAGTAGGTTGAGTTCCTCACCCCTCATCTTCTGACTTGAAAGCACTTAGATGAAGAGCAAGGGATTCTTTAGAAATATCATCAACTTTAGAGTTAAATTCTCGATACATACTATGGAAATATACTTTTGTAAGAATTTCTTTTAATTTTTTTATTCTTTCCATAATTGGGATGAAATACTACATGCTTTTTATAATGTGTCGGGTCCTGCTTAATGTGAATGCATCTAAGTGTGTTTTGGCTCAAAATGATGGTCTTAACCAAATCAAATGGGTAGTTGAATGTAATAATGACAAAATATTGGGTTAAAATGTAAAAAGAGTTTTTTTTAATGTAAATGAAGGGAGTGGAGCATTTATTGCCTACCTCAATCTACCATGGGATAAAGGAGTGAGCTACACTCTAGACCATTTGCAATGAGTTTTTGGTGAAAGTTTTGACCAAAATTTGGTAAGTAGTGAAATTACAGTTTCAAGTTGTTGAAATTGCATAATCGAGGCGCCACAAGGGTTATCGAGGGAATTGAATCCATATTTGCAATCAAAATTGCAATTTCAGCAACCAAAACCGCTATTTCAGCAAAAATTTCCTCGTTGTATTCTGATAAAGGTGTAAATGATTTAGAGTTTAGCTCACTACCGGGATAAATAGACGGTTTTGGGAGGTCATTGTGCATCCCTTCTTTTAGAATTGTTTTAGAATCCCCTCTTGGTCATTGAATATTTGTGGGTGCATAATAGGAGCCAAGGGAGTAAGTTTCACGATGCCCTTACCTATCGTGGGAAAGGGAGAATCATGTAATCAATTTTCTTATTATTAATAAATGCATATATGGATTGTTTCTATTTTGATCACTTGTCCTTGTGCGTTTAGTAGTTGCAAAAGCCATTATTCTAGCCATGGAAGTCTTTATCTAATTGCATAAATGTTATTATTTATGAATTTTATGGTTGATGTAGTTTAGAGTTTTTAATTAATAAACTGTTGGCCATTAGAAAGTGTAACATACTGTTTTTACCATTTATCTAGTCTATAATCACCTTGGTATCCCCCATAATTTGTATTTGGGCCACTCCTTTTTCAACTCTTGGCATCAACAAACATCCAAATAACATTTAGTCATGCCCAACTATTTGTTTCAACTCCTAAAGCCGCATTCAAGGTTATTTTATGTTCTTCTTTTAAAAATAATACACCTTAAGACCCACTTAGTAGAGAATTCTCTTGATTCTCCTAATCAAAGTATCCCCAGACATATGATTTATCGAATATTTGGACTTGCAACCACTTTTTGGAGGTTTATTGCTTGATTTCTGCACTCCTCCGTAATCATACTTTATTTTATAAAAAACTTGAATGCACAACATTTCCTTATTTTGAAAGATCATATCATTCCTAGCTAGCCACACAAAGGATTATACAAGGAACAAGTTTATGAGCCTTAACATATTTTTCCTTAAACCATATATCCAAACAAACCACTACAATATCTCCTTTTCAATTACCCTTTTTTCTTCCTAATTTTATACCTTCTTCCCATATTTCTTTTGTAAATGTACAAGTTATCATCAAGTGAGGTAAGGTCTCATCATTACTTTTGCAGAAGTTGCATCTTTCTACCCTATTTCATGCTCTCTTTTTACAATTATCCCAAGTCAATATTTTGTTTGGATGAACCAACCAAAGGAAATTCTTGTTTTTAGAGGGGCTTTTATTTTCCATATAAAATTCCATTTCCATTTCCAACCATTTTCATCATCTTCCTAAAACATTGATTTATATCTTCAGTGAGTTGTTTATCTTCTATATGAACTATTTTTTAGACTTGGAAACAATTTAATCCTCTTCCTCCCTTAATTTGATTGCATTCTATTTCAACTTGTGTACATAGAGATTGAGGCCAACATTCTACTTCCTCCCCTTGCAAACCTTTCCCATTTTGTTTGTTCCAACTTTGATTCCATATAAAAGTATTGTTAGGGTTTGTTGCATTTCAAAAATAATGCATGCCTTTTAAATGTAGTGAGATGATCAATGGATCATCAAGTCTAAAATTTCCAACACATGCCACCCAAGGATCCATTTTATCCTTACTTTAGTCCCATTTCCCACCTTCTAATCCAACCTTTTTCCTAAAATTGAAAAACATTTCATTAAATTCTTCTAGATTATTAAATCCCATGTTATTGTTTTTCTTGGTAATCTAATCTATTCCAAAATAGACAACGGGTCTATATATATTCATGCTTCATAACAATATTCTAAATCCCCTCATATTTTATTAACCTCTAAAGACACTTACCTGCTAAATTTGGTCCAAAATGGTGTATATTTTTTAATCCCCAATATCCATATTTTTGGGGTTTAGCTATCTTATTCCATTTTACTAAGGGAATGACTTCCCTTTGTTTCTTGCCTATCTACAGGAAACTAAATTGTTTCTTTCTTATATGTTCTAATATTCCCTTTGGTATATAAGCTAAAGAGTGTTAATATCCATGTATTCCTCCAATATTAATTTAACTAGAGTTAATCTTCTAGCTCTTGAAAGGCATCTTTAGTACCAGTTTAACACTCTACTTTTTTATTTTCTCAGAAAGCCAATTTCTATCTATTACATTATAATCATAAGGATTTAACATAAAACCAAAAATATTTCACTCCATTATCAATGGAAGTAATTTGAAAAGGGATAGTTTGAAGAATCCTTCGATATTTCACTTCTTTTAAATTATTGAAGAGAATATTTGATTTACTGATATTCACTTCCACCTCTATTTCTCTACAATATAAGTTTAGTATCTCCTTGTATTTTTCAACTCCTCTTGCCATGATTGATCCAAATAAGATCACATCATCAACAAATAAAACAATTGGATATGGACAAAGATCAACCTATTTTTATTTTCATTGGGGCCATTCCCTTTTAAATATTTCACTACCTTGCTTAGGCCTTCGCCTACCATAAGGAAAGGTAAATGTGACGCTGGACATCATTGTCATAATCCTCTTAATAAAAAAAATCTAGATACCTACCTATTTATTATAAAAACAAAGGAAAATGAGGACATACTTCCCATTATCTAGTTGACCATTTGTCCATCTATCCATGAATTATGTATAAATAAAGCCTTAGAAGGATGAGGGAAGGGGGATCGATGATTAATGATGATATGAATAGAACTTCTTTTGTTACAACTAGTTGAGAACTTGTGTCTTGAGATGTTGTATTGATTATTTCTTGCATCAATGGAGTATGAAATATGTTGATTCATTTCCTTCATTAAACATATCTAGTTTTTGAGCTTCTCCAGGGCATGTGTACCCATTGGCCCAGGCCCACCAATCAGGTCATGCATTACTCACTTCTATTTTAATTCATAGGTTAATTAGTTTGATTTCTGATAAATTAAGTTGGAATTTCATTACAGATTTGTTGTGTGTTTTCATTTTGTAATTAGTTTGTATTCTACAAATTGATTCGTAATAAATAAAACTCAAATCAACACCCTCTCACTCAAGGCATCGATACATTGTATTTGATTTAGTTCAAAATCTTTTTATATGCTTTCAATTTAGCAGTTTTCATGCTACTCTGTCTTTGAATTTAATGATTACTTGGCCAACAATTTAATTGCTTCACACATGGGCCCAAATTCAATTCATAAAGAGTACTCTGTTTTTGGTGTCTCTTTCACAACCAATGCATTCATTTAAATCAAATATCTTCATGCCTATTCTATTACCCACACATCTACAATTGAATTTCCTTTACTCGCTTTGCTTCATTGACCAAATTTCCCTTTCATATCTACATTCCAGTCCATTGATTAAGCCTTCCTTTCAGCTGTGTCAAAACATATTAGAACAGAGCTTTAGTATTTATTTGAAAATTTGCATTCACATGTATATATTAAAGCACAAAACCATATGTTTTTAAGTGCATTTATTAACTACAAATCTATGCGTGTTTTGCTTCTTAATTATTCTTGTCATAGAACACCCTTCCACTTCTTTCTTATATCCTTCATGATATGATATCATTTCTTGTTTGGTTGAATGCTCTCAAGCATGATAACTAAATCAATATCAACCCATGATTTCATTCCTTTCAACTTTGTATTGAATGTGTGCCTCATACATTTCAATCTTTGAGTCAATTGCAGAGGTGTTCTTCTTTTCTTTTACATATTCATTATTGTATTTTATTTGTTACATTCATATCAAAATTACAAGGAGTGTTCATTCATTTCACATTCAGTTCTTTCTGCAAATTTGTCATTCCATTGAAATAGGTATTTCTTTCTTTTTCCTTTTTTCATTCTTCTTTTCATTCATTTTTCTCATATGATCGATGCAATTGACTGAGGACAAAGTTTGACTTTAGATTTCATTTCTTATTTGTTGATTGCTTTTATGATCATCTAGTTTGCATGGATATGGTTTTCTTGTAGATTAATTACCTTTTATTTTTCATTCCTTGTGACTGTGCCCATATTTTAATTTTTTTTCTTTATTCTGGTTCTTGTACTGTGCTTCGTTCCTACACTAGTTTAGCATTTTCATTCTTGCACTTGGTTTCTCTTTTATATGTTCAATCGCAAATGAAGAGATTAAAGGTTTAACTCATGAGATATGACCTCTCTATAACATGATTCTTCCTAAAGTGTTGGCTTATTCCTGTTGCTTGTTTATAATGCATTGGAGTGTGTTTTCCAACATTCAGATTAGGCTAGATTAGGTTAGTTTAGGATCTGACCCTGCACAAATATTGTTTGCACCTCATAAGCTTACCTCCATGGGTTGACAATTTAATGTCAGCATTATTAGTGCATATAATTTTACTAAAAATTTTGGCGTCGTTGTCGGGAGGTGCTAAAGGGGTGAAGTCTAGGTAGATAGGTGTATATAGGTTTCCTTTACATTACACAACAAGGGGGAGGGGAAAACGATAATACACACAGACGAATTCACTTTGGGATTTATGTGGGGTCACATCCTAACATATCCACTTTGGTGGGTTGCCCCAAATCCTTATCATTCATTTCTCACAAGTGTGTTTACTTTTTTGCACGCTTGATTTATTTTTCTTCAAAGGTGTGTATATCTTTTTCTGTAAGGCGTGTTTAATTTCATGCAAGCATTCTTTTCTTTCTGCAAGTTTGGGTGTGTTTACTTTCTGGAATTTAATTTCATGCAGGAGTGCTTTTTATTTACGCAAATATGTTTTTAGTGGTAGGTAGTCTTGACTAGAATCATTAAAAACACATATAAAAAAGAAAAATAGAAAAGCTGGGTGAATCCCAAGCACTAATGCTTGTGCGAGACAGGAAACAACCGACAAAATGGATTTAAAGGTGACTATCAATTTGGAAAATTTTTCTCAAATCCTAGGTGCGGTTGGGAATTCATATTTTCAAGTAGAACACATCCTGACAATAGTTAAGAACATATCAGCCTCTCCCATCAAAACTGATGAACCAAATTTCCAAGATCTACAAAAGGATTTTCTTTGTAAGACTTCCGAATATGTAGACACATTGGGGACTACATCCAAAGGAGAGAAGCCCAAAATTGAGGATTTCTCAACAGATCCTCTATGTACCTTTGAAATCAATCAATTAGGGGAAGGGGATCTACATGACATGATGAAGGAAGGAGAGTATCAAGACTGCATTGAAAGATGGTTCCAAAATGTAACCTGATCACAATACCATTCCTTCCTTCAACACCTTATGATACAAAAACAAGTAAATCTGTTCATTTTCCATATCCAGGTAATCACTGTAACAACTTTTTCGTATGTGGATAAAGGTATATTTTTAATATTGCTTTGCACTTGGTTACAGTGGAAGAATTCATATACTTGACTAGAAATGTTTTCTTTCTTCTTAGATAAGATAGAAAAATATATATATAAATAAAAAGGTTCATGTTTGGTTTAGAAATTAACGTAGTTAGAGTGTTTTTATTTTACTCATTAGGTTCCTTTTAAATTTTGTAGGTATTTTCTCTTCATGAAACCTTAGGGTATCTAGAAAAGGAATTTTATTTCATTTCCTCTATTATTGTATAGAAGGTTGAATTTTCTATAAAGGAATTCTCTCGAATTTTCTTAATCTGGTTACCTTCCCGAAAGATACTTGAAACATGTTTACCGATTTTGTTGAATTGTTGATATAATTGCACATATTTATTAAGCAAAGTCTGAAAGGAAAATACTTCTATTACATATAAAGGGACCTATCATTTTCAGTTAATTTCCTTTATATAGGCTTATTTTTCTTTGTTCATATATATTTTCTACCATTTAGCTTTACCTTTGTTAGTCACTTTAAAATTCAATAGGTCTAACTTGTAGAAACCACAATGTAATAGTACACTTTGACTTGGCTTCACACTTGATTGAAAAATAATTTTTACAAGCAGTAGAGATGGGGACATTGAATTACTATTCAGGAAGACACCATAATAATCTTATTAGAGGATGGTTGTTAATATTGAAGAGTCTATTGATTATTATCCATTGGCATTAATTTACATATAAATGGCTGTATCCATCTCATGTTTTTTAATTAGTATGATTACAAGGGTTAGTTTTTCATGCAAACAAACCTTTACAAGAAATTTTCAAGAAAAATATTCCAACCCAATACTATCCTACTCCTAAAAGGTTTTCAGAGCTGCTCCCCCATTCACCCATGCGGAGGCAAATTTATAAACCTTATCTTTAAGGTGAAATTAGTACAAGAGCCTATGATAGAAAAAGGGTGTAATAGGCTAACCTGTTGGGATGCTGAACAGTTCTGATGGAAGCGGGTATCCGCCTGTGGTATGACCAGGAAAACCCATCAGGGTACTAAATAGGCCTATTGGAAGTGGGGCATTCTTCCTGGGGAAGAGATTTCTTGGATATTATAGCTACCCCATCAGAGTACTAAACATGCTCACTGCCATTAGGTTTTGGTTTTGATGTCTATTATAATGTTTTATCTATACTTGTTTATATGAACAATGTACTTTTGTAAGAAAACATGCTTGATTAAATTAAAATTAAAAATGAACCTTATTTAGTAGCCTTTGGATAATCATCTTAATATGCTTTAAGCCTTTACTGCCTAAAGGCTTTACCATATAAGAGGTTTCTACCTCCAGACTGTACTGGTGTTTAATAATTCAATGGACTTAACTGTGAACCTTATTTTTACCACTTGAACATTCTTGTGTGAAGCTGAATCAGGTTGACTGGTACACTCTGGATCTTATTTAGTAATACTCTTGTTTTATTGAAAAAAAACATAATATTTTATGATAAATTTCTGTATGAATAAAGGGAAGTAAGCATGTGTTTGTAAGTCGGAATTTTGGATATATGATTCTATATGATAACCAGATGCAAGAATGGTATTAATAGATATTAGGTTCCTTTTAATTTTTCTTTCATTTTTATGCTAATAATCCATTTTCTCTTTGTATGTGGCCAAATGAACTATCACAAGTTAGAAATCATTATTTATGAAAATTGTGCAAGGAACTTGTTGGATAAGGAAGAAAAGTTTTCAGTTAACCCCATTTTTCTTCTCCAACTCACATAACTATGAAATTTAAAAGAAGGATATTCATCCTTTTCATGGAGAATATTTTCCTACAAAATTTCTCCAATTTCGATGGCAGCAACCTTTCGTGTACCTCTGTAAGCATGTGAGTATTTCTGCATTTAAACATCAAAATTTTGAAACAAGTGTCAGATGGAGTGTTGGATTGGGTGTCGAAAAATCTGTAGATTACATAAATAGAATTGCCAAGGTAATTTTAATTAGCCAATGACTACTAAAATCCAAATGTGTTTAATTGAGATAAGTTAATTAATATTCAAAATTGCCTTTGTCCATTTTATTTAAGCCAACTATTTCAATTTTTACTATACCTCTATGGCTTAATCATTTCCTTGGTTTCTGATTTAATTTTAACTGGACTATTGCTCTATTCTATCATTAGGCTCATTTTTTTCATATACATTAAGGAGGAAATTATAAAATGCCTAACTCATTTCCTTATATTATATGACGATCGATGTCCAAATATTTGATTTGGATAATGATCAATGATTATTGATAAATTCATCATAACCTTGGAGTATAGGTATTCTTATTTCAGGCTCAATGTAAATTTTGGGGGAACTATTGCTAAGTTGATTCATTATAACCCGAATATGTTTACATACCCGCATATTTTAATATGTATCCCTAAGTATGACAGTGATTACTCTTTGTGGGATTTAAAGAACAATGATGAAACCAAATCACGCCTAATCATTATTTAATTCCCCCATTAGTTATATTCAATTGATAATTTTCAAAAGAGGACTGTTAAGCTCACTCGAGAAGTTCAGGAGTATGCCCTTCTTGTTGATGTAATTGTAACTTTGGAATGTATTCACTTGTATTTCTTATGTATTGTAACCTGATGTTATTCCGGGATGTATTTGTAATGTACTTGAGTCATGTCATGCCCCGAGGTTCCTATCAGGAGTTTCTATAATGTAAACAAGTCATGTTAAGTCAAGGTGGGTAACCCTCCTATTGGCTAAGGGTTAAAGTCTCCGCAGTTCCGGGGCACTAGGGTTATTAGACTCACCTAGTGAAGTCGGCCCTAGTTTGGTTTAGTCAAGTCGAGAATTAGTATAAATAGAGAGCTATCCTCTCTATTTAACACACACTCACTCACACTCAGTTGTAGCACATAGCTGAGGAAGAGAAAGACACTGGGGCAAGGAAGAAAGAGGTTACTGCTGTCAGGAGATCATCTTTCTGTTTTTGGGTTTCACTTTTGGTGCTGATTCTATATCTGAGGAAGTTGCAGAGTTTTCTCCATTTATGGTTTCCCCAAGGAAAAACACTGTGTTCATTGTCTCGTGTTTGATTGTTGTACTTGTTTTTCTCTCAGTTAAAGATCCTAATGATATGCTAGCTTAATGTTAAAAATCTAACATGGTATCAGAGCTAACTTGAGAAGAAGACACTGTGCAGCTGCGGGAACTAGGGCTTCCTATTTTGTGTATCTCTCTCCATAGATTTTCAGAAAAAGTAGGGTGGAATAACTCTCCTCCCTAGGGCGCATCTTTCTGTCGAAGCAGAATCCAATTCTGAGGTTTTTCAGTTTTGGACCCGTCACTGCTGCCGAAAATTAGGGCTTTTAACAGAAGTGTAAATTTTCAGTGAGCCCGGTCCTGGATTGATCTCCTCCCCAAAATTGAAGACAAAAATTCGAAAAAGAAAAACACTAATCTGCTCCTGAACCAGCACTGCAGGATTTCAGCTCCAAATCCAGATTCGACATCTTGACCTGGTAAGATATAAATCTTTTGTATTTCCATTTGAGGTTCTCAGTTAAGATGTCTCATCATACTAAGCTTGATGAAAAGCTTGAGGGAGATGATAACTTTTGAGCCTAGAAGTACAGGATCTCCCTGGTCCTAGAAGAAAATGAGTTGGACTCCTACATCCATGAGGAGGTTCCAGTTCCAGAGGGAGATGAGGCTAAGGCATTACATAAGAAGAAGTTGGTTATGGCAAATATGATCATTGTTGATTCTATCAAGGATCACCTCATACCACAGGTGTCCTCCCTTAAGACACCTAAAGCTATGTTTGATTCCCTAACCAAACTGTTTGAAGGGAAGAACATCAATCGGAAGATGACTCTAAGGAACCAGTTGAAGAATGTAAAGATCCAGAATGAGGATACCCTCCAGTCATACTTCACAAGGGTCTCCCAGATCAAAGAACAGCTGGAAGGAGTATATGAAGAAGTGGAGAATGCAAAAATTGTGATGACAACTTTGAATGGCCTCTCTAGGTCATGGGATTCTTTCATCCAAGGAATCTATGCTATGAAGAAGTTAGTCAAGTTCAGTAGACTGTGGGAAGAATGTTCACAAGAAGAAGCTTGAATAGCAGCTCGAGAAGAAAATATGGGAAGTGAAGATCAAGCTCTCATAGTACACTCCAATAAAGGAAGAAGGGAAAAGCATCATCGCCAAGGTAATCATTCTCATCAGAAAGGTTCATCTAAACTCAGATGTTATACATGTGATGAAATAGGACACTATGCTAGAAAATGTCCCATGAATAAGAATGGATCCAAGAAGAAGAGGAACTCCAAAAGAAGACATCATGCTCACACTACTGAGGATGATGATCCTCCCAGGAAGAGGTAAAACAAGAAAGTGAATATGAATATGTTCTGATCTCCGCTCTCATGGGAACTGTCACTCATGGAATCAAAGATTGGATTATTGACAGTGGGGCTTCCAAACACATGATAGGTTTCAAGGAATCCTTTGAGAAAATATCGTAACATAATTCACCCCATAAGGTGAAACTTGGGGATGACTACCAATATCCCATAAAAGGTAGTGGTGAATCCTCCTACAAGATAGACTCTTGAAATTCTATTGAAATGAAGGATGTCTTGTTTGTGCCAGGACTAAAGAATAATATTCTCTCCATATCGGCACTAGATGCAAAAAGCATGAGGGTTGCATTTGTAGATGGCCAAGTCCTCATGTGGCCAAGAGGAAAGACCATTGACGATGCAATAGTGATTGGAGAACAAGAAGGAGGATTATAAAAATTGAAGGGCCATCTAGAACAAGCTTTGGTCCATGACACAGTAGAGCCAAATGAACTTTGGCACAGAAGGCTTGCACATGTGCACTACAGAGCACTACCACTTGCAAGCAAAGCTGTTTAAGGGCTTCCAAAAATTCAAGTAAAACATGAAGGGGTCTGCAAAGGATGTGCGAAAGGAAAGAATACAAAGAAGACATTTCCAAGTAGCAAAAGCAAAGCAAAAGGAATCTTGGAAATCATCCACTCTGATGTATGCAGACCAATGTCATCAAGTTCTCTAAGCGGGTATGTCATTGATGAATTTTCTAGGAAGACATGGATTTACTTCAAGAAGAACACAGATGAATTTTTCAGCAAGTTCAAGGAATTCAAAGCCTTGATTGAGAACCACACAAAAAAGAACATCAAGACCTTTTGATCAGATAATGGTAGAGAATTCATATCAAATGAATTCAAAGACTTATGCAAAGAATCAGGGATTAAGAGGGAGTTATCCACTCCATATAATCCACAACAGAATGGGGTTGCAGAAAGGAAGAATAGAACTATCATGGAAGTTGCAAGAGCAATGCTTCATGATCAAGATCTTCCCATGCATCTATGGGCAGAGGTTTCCAGAACAGCGGTGTATGTACAGAACCGTAATCCACACAGAGTACTCGAGAACAATACTCCTAAAGAAGTATTCTCCGACAAGAAACCAGAATTCAGCCATCTCAGAATATTCGGCTGTCCAATGTACATACACATTCCGAAAGAAAATAGGACAAAATTAGATCCTTCAAGAAAGAAGGGTATATTTGTGGGATACTCTAAAATCTCGAAGGCTTACATAATATACTTCCCAGGATTCAAGAAGATCAACATTAGCAGGGATGTAACATTTGATGAATACATAGCTTACAACAAATCCATAAAGAAACCTGCTGAAGAACCTGATGAAGCAGAAGCACCTAGAATTCATGATACAACCATGAATGAAGAAACTCAAGAAGAAGATCGAGAATTTGAAGAACCACAAAGACCTGTAGATCCACCTCAAGAGAAGAATCCTCACAAGAGGAAACCTACTTGGGTACGAGAAGCTATCCAAGGTGCAGAAAGATATGGGGCTCTAGAAGAGAGTCACAGAGAAAGAAAGAGAACCAGATCCTGCTCCGGATATGTAGCTTTACTATGTGACTTTATCAATGAAGAACCTTCCAATTATCAAGAAGCGACAGAACAGAAAGAATGGAAGGATGCTATGATCGAAGAGTATCAATTGATCACGAAGAATGATGTTTGGGATGTTGTCCCAAGACCAGAAGGGAAGTCGTTTGTAACTTCCAAATGGATCTGCAAGATCAAGCATGCTGCAGATGGTAGCATAGAGAACTATAAGGCAAGATTTGTGGCTCGTGGCTTCTCACAAAAAGAAGGAATAGATTATGAAGAAACCTTTGCACCTGTAGCCATATACACTTCCATCAGATCAGTACTTGCTCTGGCTGCAGTGATGAAATGGAAGATACACCAAATGGATGTCAAGACTGCCTTCTTGAATGGTGTAGTGGAAGAGGAAGTGTATGTAGAGCAGCCACTTGGTTTTGAGACACATGACAAGGAGTCTCATGTGTGTAGATTGAAGAAAGCCCTGTACGGTTTGAAACGGGAACCCAGGACATGGTACGACAAAATCGACATCTTTCTATCCAGTTTGGGATTTACCAAAAGTAAAGCAGATTCCAACCTTTACTACAAGGTTGAATATGGAAACCCAGTGATGCTCCTACTGTATGTAGATGATCTATTTGTAACAATTATGGATGGGTTGATTGCTGATACGAAGAGAAAGCTTGCTGTCGAGTTCAAAATGAAGGACTTGGGTACGATGCATTATTTTCTAGGCATGGAGGTGTGGCAGAATGCGGATGGAATCTCCCTCGGACAAGGGAAGTATGCAGTAGAGATCCTGAAGAGGTTTGGGATGATGGACTGCAAGGCCATGACCACACCTATGGCATCGAACCTGAAGCTGTTGAGTGATACTTCATCAGAAGTGATTGATGCTACGATGTATTGTCAGATGATTGGGTCCTTGCTGTACCTAACGAACACGAGACCATATATTTGCTTTGCTGTGAACACCTTGATCCAGTTACTGACAGATCTGAGACGTGTTCACTTGATTGCTGCAAAGCATATTATGAGGTACCTGAGGGGCACAATTGATTATGGGCTCAAGTACGAGGAGAATCAAAAGATTAACCTGGAGGGTTATGTTGATTCAGATTGGGTAGGAAGTGCCATCGATAGGAAGAGCACTTTAGGGTGTTGCTTCAGTATGGGATCAGGTGTGATCTCTTGGTTTAGCAGGAAGCAATCCTATGTGGCACTGAGTACAACTGAAGCAGAGTATGTCGCAGCCTGTTCAGCTAGTTGTGAGGCAGTATGGCTGGGGAAGCTACTGTCTGATTTATTTGATCTCCAAATGGATGCTACTTGTATACATTGTGACAACCAGAGTTGTGTGAAGTTGTCAAAGAATCCAATGTTCCATGACAAGTCGAAGCATATCGAGATCAAGTATCACTATATCAGGGATATGGTGCAAAGGGGAGCAGTGAAGCTCCAGTATGTTGCGACGGAGGAACATATAGCTGATGTGTTGACAAAGCCATTGGCTAAGGTGAAGTTCAAGTACTTCGGGGAGAAGATTGGTGTTCTCTAGATCAATGTTTCCTCCAAAGGGAAATGATGAGACCCAGAGCCATTCTGACATGGTGAGAGGATTGGTTCCCTCCATTGTCAGATGTAAGGGCTGAGCCATTCTGTCATGATGAGGATTGGTTCCTTCCATGAAAGATATGAATGCTGAGCCATTCTGACGTGACTGTAGGATTAGTTCCTACATGATAAGAAGTAAGCGCTGAATGCCATTCCTGGAACGAAGGCACCTGGTCAGTTACCAGGTAGCTCAATCTGGGACTGGGGGCCATTCTGATATGACTGTAGGATTGGTTCCTAATTGATCATATGTGAGTGTAAGCCCTTTCGAACATGCATGTTGGATTGGTTCCTCACATGTGTCGGATGTAAGTGCATAGCCCTTTCGAACATGCATGTTGGATTGGTTCCTCGCATGTGTCAGATGTAAGTGCAAAGCCCTTTCGAACATGCATGTTGGATTGGTTCCTCGCATGTGTCAGATGTAAGTGCAGAGCCCTTTTGAACATGCATGTTGGATTGGTTCCTCGCATGTGTCAAATATAAGTGCTGAGCCTTTTTGAACATGTATGTTGGATTGGTTCCTCGCATGTGTCAAATGTGAGTGCTGGGCCTTTCTGATAGGGTTGTGGGATTGTTTCCCACATGGTCAGATGTGAGTGCCGGGCGATCCTTTCTGATATGATTATAGGATTGGTTCCTACATGATCAGATATAAGTGCTAGGTGGGCCATTCTGAATTAGGGTCAGATATAAGCACTGAAGAATACCTACATGGAGGCTAGGCCTACAACTAGCATGAAAAATGGTTGGCTCTATAGAACTTCCTGTGATGAGAAGAATCATGAGATAGCATCTGTGATGATCCAGTGATGATGATCCAACAGAGATGATCCAGATCGAGGGATGATCCATATCCAGAGATGATGCTCCATAGATGATCCAGATCGAGGGATGATCCAAATCCAGTGATGATCCAAATCCAGTGATGATGATCCAGATCTAGTGATGACCTAGATCCAGTGATGACTTGAAGGTGAAGATGATGAAGACTCGACGATGATCCAAATGATACAGAGAAGAATACTTGTGTTGATAAATTCTGTCGAAAGAATGCCTTCCTAGGTTAAGAGGGAGTGTTGATGTAATTGTAACTTCAGAATGTATTCACTTGTATTTCTTATGTATTGTAACCCGATGTTATTCCGGGATGTATTTGTAATGTACTTGAGTCATGTCATGCCTCGAGGTTCCTATCGGGAGTTTCTATAATGTAAACAAGTCATGTTAAGTCAAGGTGGGTAACCCTCCTATTGTCTAAGGGTTAAAGTCCCTGCAGTTTCAGGGCACTAGGGTTATTAGACTCACCTAGTGAAGTCGACCCTAGTTGGGTTTAGTCAAGTCGGGAATTAGTATAAATAGAGAGCAAGCCTCTCTATTTAACACACACTCACTCACACTCAGTTGTAGCGCATATCTGAGGAAGAGAAAGACACTGGGGAAAGGAAGAAAGAGGTTACTATTGTCAGGAGATCATCTTACTATTTTTGGGTTTCACTTTTGGTGCTGATTCTATCTCTAAGGAAGTTGCGGGGTTTTCTCCATTTATGGTTTCCCTGACGAAAAACACTGTGTTCATTGTCTCTTGTGTTTGATTGTTGTACTTTTTGTTCTCTCAGTTAAAGATCCTAATGATATTCTATATTAATGTTAAAAATATAACACTTCTCACTCGACATCTTAAAAAATAAAATGGGATTCTGAAGGCTAAAGTTGACTCGTTGAAAAAATTGGTTGATGATATGAAGGGGTCAAACCGATGCTTGAGAAGACAATTGAAGAAAAAGGAACACAATATAGAAGAAATCATGAAAGCTCAACCAAAACCATTCCCTCTTCCTCACAGGTGCAGGTGTTTGTCAATGCCTCGAGGGTCTTACTCAGGTCATGGCATCAATTTTGAGTATCGGTTTTCTTTCCTTGCATTGGGACATGCAAGATCCTTGGTGTGTGGAAGATGATGGATTCATGTTTTTCCCATATTCTGTCTATACATAAAATAAGGAACCAATTATTTTAATTGAATTTCTTCATGTTTGTTGTCTATATAAGCATCATTTGCATAAGTTTGAAGACTATTCCATGAAATTTATAACAAGGTATATTTTTACTATTATTCCATCTCATTTTATTCATTTTTAAAACATAAATTTAAAAGATTACAGCTAATAATTTGGGATATAGATCTTTGGTTATTATGCATATTTCTCCCGTTGGTCTGGTACCTGATCCTACACCTAATCCTGTAACTAATCTGGTACCAACATGACAGAGGGAAAATGGTTCAAACGGTGGAATATTTGATTGAAGTGTATTTATGGGTTTTTTCTTTGTTTTCTCATGAAGGTTATGAGTTACCATATTGGGCTCATATTGCTCCAAGAAGTCATGGCCCAAATTTCAAGCACTATATAGATTCGACAATGATGCTTCCCGTCATTAATTTAGGAACCTAATTTCAGGCTTCATTTCGAAGCAATCTATGACGAATTTGGTGAAACCGTTTGAAACACACTTCACAAATATGGTCATTTACCCCTATTGCGGACATTTTGTGGAATTTATAAAATAATTTGGAGAAATCATTTCCAGAACTGGTGTGATTTTCCCAGATTTGGTATTGGTCATTTTTTGGGTTGTTGAACTAATTTCCAATTTTTGGGGATGGGTCTTATCCATCTATCCATGAATTCATGTATAAATAAATCCTCAGAAGGATGAGGGAATGGGGATCAATTATTAATGATGATATGAGTAAAACTTATTTTGTTACAACCCATTGAGAACTTGTGTCTTGCGATGTTGTATTGATACATTGTATTTGATTTAGTTCAAACTCTTTTTATATGCTTTCAATTTAGGAGTTTTCATGCTACTCTGTCTCTGAATTTAATAATTATTTGGCCAACAATTTAATTGCTTCACACATTCCCACATTCAAATTTCATAAATAGTTTTTTTTTGGTGTCTCTTTCACAACTAGCACATTCTCTTAAATCAAATATCTTCATCCCTATTTTATTATCCACACATCTACCATTGAATTTCCTTTTACTCACTTTGCTTCATCGATCAAATTTCCCTTTCAAATCTGCATCGAGTCCATTCATTACGCCTTCCTTTCAGTTGTTTCAAAACATATTAGAACAGAGATTTAGTATTTATTTGAACATTTGCATTCACATGTATATATTAAAACACAAAAAACATATATTTTGAAGTGCACTTATTAACTGCAAATCTATGTGTGTTTTTTCTTCTTTATCCTTCTTGTCATAGAACAATATGATATCATTTATTTCTTATATCCTTCACGATATGATATCATTTCTTTCTTATATCATTTATTTCTTATATCCTTCACGATATGATATCGTTTCTTGTTTGGTTGAATGCTCTCAAGTGCCATAACTAACTCAATATCAATCCAAGATTCCATTCCATTCGACTTTGTATTGAATTTGTGCCTCATACATTTAAATATTTGATTCAATTGCAAAGGTGCTCTTCTTTTCTTTTACATATTCGTTACTGGATTTTATATGTTACATTCCATATCACAATTACAAGGAGTATTCATTCATTTCACATTCAATTCTTTCTGCAGATTTGTCATTCCATTGCAATAGGTATTTCTTTATTTTTCCTTTTTGCATTCTTCTTTTCATTCATATTTCTCATATGATCGATGCATTTGACTGAGGACAAAGTTTGAGTTTAGATTTCATTTCTTATTTGTTTGATTTCTTTTATGATCAGCTAGTTTGCGTGGATATGGTTTTCTCGTAGATTAATGAACTTTTGTTTTTCATTCCTTGTGTTCTTGCACCCATATTTTAATTTTGTTTTCTTTGTTCTAGTTCTTGTACTGCGCTTCGGTCCTACACTAGTTTATCATTTTCATTCTTGCACTTGGTTTATATTTTATAGATTCAATCACCAATGAATATATTAAAGGTTTAACTTGTGAGATATGATGTCTCTGTAACAAGATTCTTCCTAAAGTGTTGGGCTATTCTTGTTTCTTGATTCTATTGCATTGGAGTGTGTTTGCCAACATTTAAATTAGGCTATATTAGGATAGTTTAGGCTTTTACCCTACACAAATAGTGTTTGAACCTCATAAGCTTACCTCCCTAGGTTGACAATTTCATGTCAGCATTATTATGGATATAATATTACTGAAAAGAATATGAGAAAATGATCTTTAGACTTGATGCTATGATCTTGGTGTTTATTTTCTATATCATATTACATAAGGAGATTGGTCTATAATACTCAAAGTCCTCATGATTCTTCTTCTTTGAAATTACTACTATAAAGGTTGAGTTCATTGAACCTAGCACTTTACTTGCAGGTCTTGATTCACCCACTACCCTCATAATGTATTCCACTAACAATTCATATAATCCAAGATAGAATTCCACTATCCATCCATTTAACTTGGAAATTTTTTGTTCTAAAAATATTCTAAAACAACTTTATGTTCCCGTTTAGTCATTTTTTCCATGCTTTCCTCATTTGTACTTGATCCAAGAATCTTGGGAAGAAGGAGGTCGTTTAATTTTTCCGTCATTGTATTCCTTTGGTGGATCCATTTTCCTTTCTCATTTCCCATATGGTATTTATATTTTTCCTATGCTTTGCATAATCATAAAATAACTTAGCGGTCTCATCCCCTTCAACTAACCAAGTTGCTCCTTTTTTTCATTATCCATCTTGCTTCCTCGCACTCCAACATCTTCCTCTTATTTTCCTCCAACGAATTTAATATCTTCTTTTCATCTTCTAAGAATATTCCATTTATATATAGATAGAAAATGTGTGCTATTTGAACTTGGACCTTGTATGAGTCCTTTTGAGAGTTTTGAAACTTGATTTTTTCCATTGTCCTATAACTTACTTAACTTCTTTATACTTTCTGCAAATTGTAACATAATAGAATTCCCATATACTAGATATAAGGGTAGAGTTCATGGTGCAAGGGAAAAACTCAACCTTGAATTATAAGAAAACAATAACTAATATTTTTATGTTTTCTAATTTTAATAAGAAAATGCAAAATACCTTTAAAAAGTGGGCCACTGTAACCATTTGAGAATGTGGTCCGATGACTCCCATGATTTGGTTCTCCGATTTTCACCACCTATGCTTGTCAATGGGAATATGAATCAAGGAGTGTATGGATTAAACTCAACATACAATGTGGAAATGTGTGGCAGAAAGACTAGAAGTGTGATTGAAAAGTAAAAAGTGTGAAAAAACTAAAAGTGTAAAGTTCTGGAATGTTTGTGGGGAGACCATCACAATGTATTTATAGGATGACGGAAGATTTTCTTTCCCATGGTATTGGTCCATGGTTTTTTATAGTGCATGTTATTTGTCCATGGTTTTTGACCCATTCTCATGTTAGGGTTTTTTGGTCCATTTTTGGAGAATGGGGGTTATGTTGCAATAAATGCCCATCTTCCATGTATTTACGGGGGAAGGAATAATGATGTTTTGGACCAATTTGGATGGAATTTAATTGTGAAGGTAAAAATGGAGGGAATATTGTTGGGATTATGATGTATAATTATGGTTTGGACCATAGAGAGCTATGTGGAAATTTTTTTGTGTTAACAGTGCTCAAGATCTCATCATTTGCAACGGTCTCACAAAATGGCCAAACTCTAGTCAAATGACTTGTATCCATGGGATTCGTAGTAGTGTGGTAGTTATGTTATATATGATATCCCTATATATAATAAACTAATATATTTCAACATCTTCAACGAACATGAGATCGACTATTATCATAGAACTTTAATTATAACTCTCAATATTTCCATGAATAATGATCCAAAGGAGGAAAACTATAATTGCCAAAAACACCCAATTTTCAATAAAAATAAAGTTGAAATTTTTCTCCATGATATAAAAAATGAATTGTTTCCTTTATCTAGTATGGAGAATATATAAAATATCTGCCATAATTTTTCTACAACCCTCTCATCGTCCATTAACAAGTTCTCTATTGAAGTCTCGACTAAAACGAGCGATACTAGAACCAACTCTTGTGTTGATTCCTGGAAAAATACATGTACCAAACAGTAGGGATTCTTCGTGGTGAAAAATCCCAATTAGATCAGACACCGTTTGGTGTGGGGAATCCGCCTGTTTCACGCATTTGGATACCGTAGATTAAGTTCTTTAATCTTTTACTAGTTACGACCCATTCCACCATTTATATGATTTTTATTTAAAGAATGAAATGCATATTCCTAAGCTAAAAGAAGGTCTAATATAGATATAAAATTAAACCATTATATCCCATCCAGGGAGCAAATTTAGAGTTTAGAGTAATATACTGTAAATGCCCATAAATATCTAACAAATAGTCGTACCAACAAATAATCACAATCACAATAGAAAGAATAACAGAGGTAGTTCTATTATAATTAAACCATTTATTACCATGTCAACATAGACATTTATACATATATCAGACATTCATGACCAAGGAAATAGTTCCAGGAGGTTAGAACAATCTCGCTGTATGATGTACATAAGCAAGAAGAAATAGTTGTATAGTATGCATTCCACACATTCCGATTAAATCTCTGCGCAGGCCCTTTGTTTTGGAAAAATTATCCTTCTTATTAGCAAAGAGGTATCTCTTTTAAAAAATAGTCCAGTGTTCCTTTCACTAGGAAAACGTCCTTACTATGGTGCTCTACACCCCTATTTATACTATCTTTGTTGATGTATATGTAACTTCGGAATGTATTCTTCTATATATCTTATGTATTGTAACCCGATGTTTAATCCGGGATGTTTCTATTATGTATTTGAGTCATGTGATCATGCCTCGATGTTCCGATCGGGAATATTAATAATGTAAACAAGTCATGTCAAGTCATTAGGTAAGTCCCCACAGTTTTGGGACACTTGAGTTATTATACACTAATTAAGGTGTAGGCTCGGGTAAGTAATTGTAAGTTGAGCCTACGTGATTAAGTGCACTTCAAGTGAACGAAAGAATATAAATAGAGAGTGAGACTCTCTATTTATTACACACATCATTCACTCTCTCAAGTGTGGCGCACTAGTGAAGAAGGAAATTTTGGGACTAGACAGAAGACAGAAGACTACTGCTGTTTTGGGAGATCTCTTACTACTTTGGTGTTGATTCTATCTTAGAGGAAGTTGCGGGGTTTTCTCTTTTATGGTTTCCCCGAGGAAAAATCTTTGTTTCTCTTGTCTCTTGTGATGTGCATATGTTTTATTGATGTGCTTGTTATTCTCTCAGTGAAAAGATCCTAAGATCATAATGCTAGCTTAATGTGATGAAAAACTAACATGGTATCAGAGCTAACCTGAGAAGAAGACATTGTGCAGCAACAGAAACTAGGGATTCTTAGTTTTTGGATCTTCCTCCACAGATTTTCAGCAAAAGTAAGGTGGAACAACTCTCCTCCTTAGGGCGCATCTTTCTGTCGAAGCGGAATTTGATTCCGAGCATTTTCAGTCTTCGATGCGGAAATTAGGGCTTTCTACATAAGATGAATTTTTGAGTGAGACCAGCATAGGGTTATTCTCCTCATAAAAACCGAAGTTTAGAGACCCGGATCAAGAAATTTGGTTGGGTAAAACTCCAGGAAAGTCAAACCCTAGTTTGACCCTGAGCTAGGAGAAACCCTAAATACTAAAACTGCTAAGTTTTGTTACAGTCGCTATATTACAATATTGGCAAAGTCTCAGAAGCTGAAAATTGCAGGGGCCGAATATGAAATCCTTATGAATCCTATGTCCAAACATCAGACTCAGATTCTCTATACTCCAGGAGATATGATCTCTCCAAGTTAGGGTTCTAGCCTCTTCCAGAATTCATCCCTGAACAGGACATCTGGGGATATCTGCAATATCTTGAGCTACAGAGGTCCAAATGGAATTCCTGAAGATGTTCCAGAAATTGCATGGACTTTACTTTCGGTGGTCTGAATATCAGACTCATAATATGAACCAGTGACACGTGGCATGCAGTACAACTTCACTGTTTTGAACAGTCCTGTAACAGGTCACCTTGGGAAAAGGCTCATAAATCCCAAATGGTGAAACCAATTCTGATGAAACCTATAGTGTTGGATCAGGGACATGCAAGGTTACCTCCGTGAGAAATTTCAGACACATAGGATTAGTAATTTCGGCGATATCATAGAAACAGTAACAGGCATTTCTGTAGAAGAAATCAGTAAATTAGGGCTTCCTGTTTCAGGAGCTTCCCTCCACTGTTTTCAGAAAAGGAGTACATTGGACAGCTCCATTTGAAGAGATCTATCTATTTGTCCAATCAGATCTGAAAGTTTCCAAGTTTTGAAAATTATGGTTTCTGCGACAAACCCTAGATCAACGAACTCCGGGATAAGGACGGACACCTCAAATCGGTAAGATCTAATCCTTTGCTATTTCCATTTGAGGTTCTCATTTCAATATGATATATCACATCAGCTTGGTGACAATCTTGGAAAAGTTGACAACTTCCAAGCCTGGAAGTATCTGATCTCTCTGAAGAAACTGGATTGGACACCTACCTGAGTATAGAGGTTCCAGTTTCAGAGGGAGACGAGGTTAGAAGCCTTTCACAAGAAGAACTTGGTCAAGGCCAAAGAAGACATCATGCTCATGCTGCAGAGGATGATGAACTATCCAGAAAGAGATCCAGATATGAAAGTGAAGATTCTTCAAGCAAGGATGAATATGTTCTGATATCAGCTCTCATAGGTAACATTACTCATGGAAGTGATGATTGGCTTATAGACAGTGGGGCTTCCAAACATATGACGGGATTCAAGGAATCCTTTGTAAGATTGTCAGAACATGAATCACCTCACAAGGTGAAACTAGGAGATGACTACCAATATCCAATAACAGGTAGTGGGGAATCTTTATACAAGCTAGACTCTGGTAAGTCTCTAACAATGAAAGAAGTATTGTTTGTGCTAGGATTGAAGAAGAACCTTCTCTCCATTTCAGCATTGATGCAAAAGGAATGCGGGCTGCATTCATAGATGGTCAAGTCATCATATGGCCAAAAGGAAAGACTATCGATGATGTGGTAGTGATTGAAGAACAAGAAGGAGGCTTGTACAAATTGAAGGGATATCCAGAACAAGCCTTGATCCATGACACAGTAGAGCCAAATGAGCTTTGGCATTATAGAGCACTACCTTTTGCAAGAAAAGCTGTTGAAGGTCTTCCAGAATTTCAAGCTATTTGAAGGGAAGAACAAAATCAGAATATGACTTAAAGAAACCAGTTGAAGAATGTGAAGATCCAGAATGTAGAGACCATGCAGTCATAAGAGTCTCTCAAATCAAAGAACAACTTGAAGCAGTAAAAGAAAAAGTGAAGAATGCAAAAGTGGTGATGGCCACCTTGAATGGCCTCCGAGGATCGTGGAATTCATTCATGTGAGGAATGTGTGCTAGAAGGAAGTGATTACTTTCAATAGACTCTAGAAAGAGAACTCACAAGAAGAAGAAGCTCAAGAAGAGAAGGTGGGAGCAACTGAAGATCAAGCTCTTTCCATCCAAAGAATATCCCTCAATCAATGAGGAATATGAAGATCTCAACTCTTGAAGAACTTATTATCCATCTCAGCATTTGGATAAGAAACGATGCTATCATGAATGAAGAAGACGATGAAGCTGAAGACTCAAGAAGGAGTATACCCTCGAAACAAATAAAGATAAGTATTCAATTGTCATTTAATTATATTATTTTGTTATGCATTTGTTTATATTCAGTTACTGTATTATGCATGATAGGATGTTTGCATTAATGACAGAATACTACTAATATGCACGTGATGGGTAAGTAGCTCATGGGGCTATACAAATTCTCCATTGCTACTTATCTAGAATGAAACCTCTTTGCTGACATATTGGATTAGTGCACAATCTCAATGTTGTCCTGGTAGAGATGGAAGGCATCTAGAAAGTTTCAATGAGATATGGATGAATGTTGTATTGGGTAAAGTAGTTGCATGATCATATATTTATGCATAAGTGTTTGCCAGTATAAATATTCCTTATGAAATGATTCTAACCATACAATTGCATTTGACTTGTAGGAAAGATCGCATACATAATCGCCTACAAGCAAAGAAGAATGAAGACTTGTTTCGAAGAACAAGTGCCGACAGTTCAAAGACAAAGAATAATATGATGATTGTAGTGACAACATTGATGCAGAACCTTCCATCCACCAAGAAGAAAGGGAAAATCAGTTCAAGAAGAATGATTTCTAGGCGTAGTATCGAGACCTGAAGAGAAGTTCATAGTTCCATCATGCAGTAGATGGAAACATCGTGGGATACAAAGCAAGATTCATAGCATGAGGCTTCTCATGAAGAGAAGGCATAGTCTACAAAGAAACATTTACATCTAATAGAAGTGAAGTCATATGACATGCATAATCATGTGTGCAAATGAAAGAAGGCTTTGTACGAGTTCAGAAGACACCCATGGGATAACGCATGAGCTTGATGAATATCTTAACCTTTTCCACAAGGTTGATAGAGGATGACAAGCTCACAGATGGGTGCAAGATGAACTTTTGAAAAAGTTCAAGATAGAGGATCTTAGTATCCAGTGATCCTAGATGGATACTACTTGTCACTCCAGTACAGAATGTTTCAGTGCATAGAGTATGAAAGACAGAGGGAGTATGATGCTCCGCTTCAGAGGGAGTGATTGTAGAAGATCCCGAGGTTCGACATGGTACGACAGGATGGGCAGATTACTGATGATTCTAGGCTTTACTGAGAGTAAAGTGGATTTCAACCTTTGCTTCAAGGTTGAAGACAGAACACCAGTGATGCTCCTGTTATGTGTTGATGCACTATTGTTCTAGGCATGGAGGTGTGGCAGAGTACAGATGGGATCTTCCTTGGACAAGGGAAGTATGCAGTAGAGATCCTGAAGAGATTCAGGATGATGGACTGCATGACCACACCTATGGCATCGAACCTGAAGCTATTGAGTGATGCTTCGTCAGAGTCAGTTGATGCTACGATGTATCGTCAGATGATTGGGTCATTGATGTACCTGACAAACACAAGACCAGACATTTGCTTTGCTGTGAACACCTTGAGCATGTACTTGACAGATCTGAGAAGTGTTCACTTGATTGCTACAAAGCATATTCTGAGGTACCTGAAGGGTACAATTGATTATGGGCTCAAGTACGATGCGAATCAGAAGATTAACCTGGTGGGTTATGTTGATTCAGATTGGGCAGGCAGTGCTATCGACATGAAGAGTACTTTGGGATGTTGCTTCAGTATGGGATCAGGTGTGATCTCTTGGTTTAGCAGGAAGCAATCCTGTGTGGCACTGAGTACAGCTGAAGCAGAGTATGTCGCAGCTTGTTCAGCTATTTGTGAGGAAGTATGGCTGTGGAAGCTACTGTCTGATATATTTGATCTCCAGTTAGATGCTACTTGTGACAACCAGAGTTGCATGAAGTTGTCAGAGAATCCAGTGTTTCATGACAGGTCGAAGCATATCGAGATCAAGTATCACTATATCAGGGATATGGTGCAGAGAGGAGCAGTGAAGCTCCTGTATGTTGCGACGGAGGAACAGATAGCTAATGTATTGACGAATCCATTGGCTGGGATGAAGTTCGAGTACTTCAGAGAGAGACTCGGTGTTCTCCAGATTGAGGCTTCCTCCCAGAGAAAGTGATGAGACCCATATCCATTCTGACACGGTGAGAGGATTGGTTCCTTCCATGGTCAGATGTAAGGGCTGAGCCATTCTGTCATGGTGAGAGGATTGGTTCCTTCCATGTCAGATATGAGTGCTGAGATCCATAGCCATTCTGACGAGTAGGTCAGATATAAGGGCTGAGCCATTCTGTCATGGTGATAGGGTTGCTCCCTTCCATGATAGATATTAGTGCTGGCCATTCTGTCGAGTAGGACAAATGTAAGGGAAATTGCCATTCTAGGAATGGAGGCACCTGGTCAGTTACCAGGATCACTCAGTGTAGGACTGAGTAGCCATTCTGGTTTGATAGAGGGATGTGTTCCCACTTGATCAGATGTAAGGGCTGAACCATTATGTTCATGGCTAAAGGATTAAGTTCCTTCCATGTCAGATGTGAGTGTTGGCCATTTTGACGAGCAGGTCAAATGTAAGGGCAACTGCCATTCTCTAGGAGAATGGAGGCCCTGTTCAGTTACCAGGTAGCTCAGTCGACGAGGACTGGGGGCCATTCTGATATGATTGCTGGGATGTGTTCCCTCATGATCAGATATGAGTGCATTCCCTTCCATCATTGTGAGCAAGATGTGTTCCTGCCTGGATGGATGTAAGTGCTGAGCCATTTCATAGATGATAGTAGGTGTGTCCTATCATACTAGTGACTGTAAGTGCTGTGCCATTTCACAGATGATAGTAGGTGTGTCCTATCATGCTAGTGACTGTAAGTGCAGTGCCTTTTCACAGATGGTAGTAGGTGTGTCCTACAATGTTGGTGATTGTAAGTGCAGAGCCTTTTCACAGATGGTAGTAGGTGTGTCCTACCATGCTGGTGATTATAAGTGCTGAGCCTTTCCACAGATGGTAGTAGGTGTGTCCTACCATGCTGGTGGATGTGAGCGCTGTGCCTTTCCACAGATGATAGTAGGTGTGTCCTATCATGTTGGTGGTTGTAAGCACTGAGCCATTTCACAGATGATAGTAGGTGTGTCCTATCATGCTGGTGAATGTGAGTGCTGGGCCTTTCTGATGGGATTGTAGTTTACTACATGCTCAGATGTGAGTGCTGGGCGTGCCTTTCTGACGAGCAGGTCAGATGTAAGTGCTGGGAGAAGACCTACATGAGGGTAGGCCTACAACCAGCATGAAAAAGGGCTGGCTCTGTAGAACTTCCTATGACGAGAAGAATCATGAGATAGCACCAGTGTTGATCCAGATCGAGTGATGATCCAGATCCAGTAATGATGATCCAGCAGTGATGATCCAGATCGAGAGATGATCCAGATCGAGTGATGATCTAGATCCAGTCCAGTGATGTTGATCCAGATCGAGAGATGATCCAGATCCAGTGATGATGTTCGATGATGATCCAAATCGAGAGATGATCCAGATCTAGTGATGATGATCCAGATCGAGAGATGATCCAGATCCAAAGATGACTTGAAGACAAAGATGACTTGAAGATGAAGATGACTTGAAGACGAGATGATCCAGCTGATACAGAGAAGAAGACCAGTGCTGAAAATTGTGTCGAAAGAATACCTTCCTAGTTAAGAGGGAGTGTTGATGTATATGTAACTTTGGAATGTATTCTTCTATATATCTTATGTATTGTAACCCGATGTTTATTTAGGGATGTTTCTATTATGTATTTGAGTCATGTGATCATGCCCCGATGTTCCAATTAGGAATATTAATAATGTAAACAAGTCATGTCAAGTCATTAGGTAAGTCCCCACAGTTTTGGGGCACTTGAGTTATTATACACTAATTAAGGTGTAGGCTCGGGTAAGTAATTATAAGTTGAGCCTATGTGATTAAGTGCACTTTAAGTGAACGGAATAATATAAATAGAGAGTGAGACTCTCTATTTATTACACACATCATTCACTCTCTCAAGTGTGGCGCACTAGTGAAGAAGGAAATTTTGGGACTAGACAGAAGACAGAAGACTACTGCTGTTTTGGGAGATCATTTATTATTTTGGTGTTGATTCTATCTTAGAGGAAGTTGCGGGGTTTTCTCCTTTATGGTTTCCCCGAGGAAAACTCTTTGTGTCTCTTGTCTCTTGTGATGTGCTTATGTTTTATTGCTGTGCTTGTTATTCTCTCAGTGAAAAGATCCTAAGATCATAATGCTAGCTTAATGTGATGAAAAACTAACAATCTTTATCTATCACCCAAGAGATTCCCAGACTTGTTATTCTCCCACCTAGCTAGATACAAACGGTTTCATAAAAAACAATCAATAAAAAATTACACGATCCTTGCTCTAGTGCTGGAAATACACGTGTCTTCATTTTCTCTGCATCCTTGATTATCAGATCAAATCTCCATCATTGATCTATAACTTTCCCAAATTTGAGTCGTTCATCTGCCTGATGAACAATAATACCCGTGATACATACAGAGAACATCATGAGAGATATATCTGATATGGAAACAATAATAATTCACATTATTTCAATTTAATGAAATCCATCGATTATTAAACAGAAAACAGATAATGACCAGTTCCCTGTTACGCAGCGATTCTACTTAGTTTAAGTTTCGGGAGGGGGATTTCTCAGTTTCCCCAATGGTTCACAGTTAAAAAAAAACCAGAGATTTAACGACTCAGTTCATCTCAAAAGATGGATCGAGTCTTATTTGAACCGTTAGATCTCGTGGCGTGACAACTCCTTTCCATTTCTGCTTTTCTAAAAAGTGGAAATCAGGTTTGCCAAAGTTTCAAGTTTAAACATTATCTTTTCGCTTCTCAATTTCCTCTTCCGCCCTTCCAGAAATCGAAAATAGAAAAGCATAATTTCATCTTTCATGAAGTTCAAACTTAAACTTTCTGCTTCCTCATTTCCGCTTCCACCCTTCCAGAAATCGAAAAGCAGAAAATAGAAAGTCAAGTTTTCAAAGCTTAGATTTAAACTTTTCTGCCTCCACATTTTTGCTTCCTCCCTTTGCTGTGGGATCCTTCTGGACCATTCATTTTATTTCAGAGTTAGCCTCATCCATTGATCTGAGGTCAAAGTTGTGGGCTGTGGGTTTTCCAAATTTACATTCTAACTTTCGCTATTTGGTTTTCACAACAACCTTTCTACACTGTCTATCATATGCAGAATCTTTCTGTACCGTTGATCTCATGGATCGCGAAAAGCATGATTCTAACCTTTTACGACCAAATTCTTATGTTTTTGTTTTCCACACTTGTGTTGCTTTCCACACCATTGATCTGCACAAATTCATCCTTAGCCATCACAAACGAAAATTGACCTTTTCGCTTCTGCTTTTCCTTGACCGTCGATTTGAGATCGCAAAAGCAATTCTGGACCGTTGATTTGAGACTACAGAATCCTTCTAGACCGTTGGATCTTGAACTATGGAAGGCGGAAGGAGGATTTGAAAATTTTTCCACAAGAGAAACTTGGCATTTTTTATTGTGCCATTCTACTCCCACCATTTCTTGGTTGTTGGTTCTTTGCGGATTCATCCCTAGCCGTCGATCTCACAGATCACGGACTTTACAAAGCAGAATGTGGCTTTCCAAATTTTTTAAAGGTTAAATTTAATCCTTTCACTTTCGCTTTTCTACTTCCACTTTTCTCGACCATTGATCTAGGTCAGAGCAATTCTTAGCCGTTGATTTTAAATCAAAAGCGGATTTTCTTGTAAGGCTTGTTTTCAAAGTCGTGCCTAATTATTTTATACCAAAATAGCACTTCAGGCATAGGGAAAAAACTTATGCTCGAGCTTCTAGGAAAGACTAAGTATGCAGGGAGTGCTTATATGAGTTGGGAAACAAGTGTAAAAATAAAAAGTTGAAGGAGGGGCCCTAAAATGTAAAAATATTGGGGAAGCAGTTGCAGCAGCAACAATTGGCGACTAGCTGGTGAACACATATTTCCGAAAAAAAACCTTCTTTGAACAACAAGACTTTCATATGGTACTATACTACGCATGTTTAATTATTATTTACAAGCATTTCCGGAGACTTCTTTAAACCAGATTGATTCAGGGATGCAACTTGCAAGCATCACATTTGATACCATTTCTTTGGGAGTAAGGAAACCAAGAGCTTAGTGTCTTGATAACTCCTCTGGGGTCAAAGTATGAAGTTCATTTTACCCCCTGTCTTTAATTTTCCACTAGATAAGACTCCACAAGATCATAACAGATTAAAACATATGTATTCGTTTGTTCCTCATTTTCATGCTATTAGCATTCTTTTGATGCTTTATTTTTGAATGAAAAAGTCTTATGAGTCTTCTTTGATTGCTTCTTTTACGTTGAGAATTTGATAGAAGTTATTCCATCCACAATGTCCTTTTGTGTGAGTGAAAATTTTGTTTGATTATCATGCTCACGGACGGAGAAGAACCTTGCTGATATATGTTGTTTTGATAGCACTTTTGGTCTGATGATTTATTTCTTCAGTGTCATTTCTTTAATTGAAGACTGAATATTTTAGAAAATTGACTTTTCAATCTAAGCCTTTTGGCCCTTTTGATTTTTAGCAACGGGATCATTTTGAATACCATACATTCGTCACACCTGCTTCCTTTTCATGGGTCCATCATGATATGCTTCCTGAGATAGGTATTAATGTGAGAATGGATGAAACCCCAAGATTGTACTCCATACCTCATGAGTTTTGGTTAATTCACAGGGATTATAATGATTCAAATGCGGGCTTGAAGACTAGCTTCTATTTCCATTGTCTGTCAACAGTTAAAGAATCTCCTTATGATCAAACTTTGTCGTATTCTCTTTCCCATAACCAATTTGTGACATCCAAATATTTTGAGTTTAATCAGATGCATATAATTCCAAGCACCAAAAATTAATCTAGTTTATTAAAAGAAAACATACTAAGGGTATGAAATAAGGTGAAACCAACAGGAAAATAAACTAACTGGAAAACAAAAAAGATAAAGCAAGTTTATTAAAAGAAAACAAACTAAGGCTATGAAGTAAGGTGAAATAAACAGGAAAATAAACAAACTGGAAATCAAAATCAATAAAAACAAGTTTATTTATGTACAAAGAGTCTACAGAACTCTAATTGAAGTAATGTTTGAGAAAAAGGCCATTTACAGGAATACCTTCTTCTTGTCCTTGTAAATCTTTCAATTTGTAAGTTGCAGGGCTTAACTTTTTAGTGACTAGGTAAGGCCAATTCATAAATGTTGGAACTTTGTGTGTTTTCCCTTTTCTGCATGAGGATTATCCCATTTCAAAACTATGTCTCCTACATCAAATTTTCTTGTACGAGATTTTCTTTTGTCAAACCATCGTTTGATGTTAACTTGATGTTGATTGAAATTATCTTTAGCCTTTTTTCGTAATTCCTCCAGCTTTAACAAAGTGTCAATTCGTGCTTGTAAAACTTCACTATTGGAATCCCTTGAGGCTTGAGCTAACTACAAAGATGGGAGTAGAATGTTTGGGGGGGAAATAGATTATTTTTCGCATACCAGAGTATAGGGAGACACTCCTAAGGAATTCTTTGGGGTGACCCTATCTTCCCATAGTTCATTTGGAAGGGTCGAGTGCCAATTTATCTGATTTTCAATAACGATCTTCTTCAAAAATCAGATAAGGTTCTTATTTGTTGATTCTGCTAAACCATTTCCCTGAGGATAATACTTAGATGAGTAATGTAACTTAATTCCCTTTTCATAAAAAAACTCAGTTATTTTAACATATGAGAAATAAGATGCATTATCAAACACAAGGGAAATTGGAACTCCAAACATGGTCATAATATTCCCTTGGAGGAAGTTGATGACTGCATCCTCGTTCACTTTTTGCAATGGAATTGCTTCAACCCACCGTGTGAAATAATATGTAGCAGTAAGGATATAACTATGTTGTAATGAATAATTCAGAATGATTTCCCCAATAACATCTATGCCCCACTGTTCGAATGGATCTGAAATAGTAATAGGTTGTAGAGGTCCCGCTGATTTTGACAGTTTTTCCACCACTTCTCTGGCATACATCACATTTTCTTGCATAGGCATGGGAATATTTAAACAAAGTTTTCCAATAATATGTAGCTCTGAGTATCTTGTGAGTTGTGGTATCGCCAGAATAATTTCCTCCTTCTAGTCCGTCATGCAATTCTTTGACTATTTTGGAGGCATCCTCTCTTTCCAGACATTTGAGAAAAACTGCATTATAATTTATTTTTTTCTGAAAAGCACTCTATCCATTATTTCATAGGAGTTTGAATTCAAACGAAGTGCCCTTCTATGCCTGGAGTTCCAATGCTTTGGTATATATCCTTGTTGAAGATAGTACACCATATCTCTGTACCAAGATTCAGGAGTAGTAAATATAGGACACACATCAATCAAGTTCACTCCAACTTCATTCTCCCAATCATAATCTTTATCAGTGTTTTTTTTTGTCTATCAACTTGCACAACCCTTGAACTTTTATGATGGTAGCTGGTCTGAATTCTAGGTCATACTCCTGCATGGAAATCACCCAATTTCCTCTTCGCTCACCTAGTTCTTTCTGCAAAAAAAGGGTACCTAACATCCAGGTGAGGAACTACAACTTTTGTTCTATTTTTTAGAATATAGGGCCTAAATTATTTTGCTACCTTGAAGACTGCATATGCTTATTTTTCCACAGATGGGTAATTCAATTCAACCCCTTGTAATCCAATGCTCATGAATGATATTGGGTATTTGTCTCCCAATTCTCCTTTCTGTGTAAGCAATGTTGCGAGAGAGTTATCTGAAGAAAAGGTATATAAAATAAAGTCCTTTTCAAAGTCTGGAATTCTCAAAGAAGGTTATTGAGCTATTTTTTTTTTTATATATTTAAAGGAAACTTTCTCAATGTTAGTCCACTTGATTTGTACACTTTGCTTAACCATTTGCTACAGAAGTTTAACAATTTGAGAAAAATCAGGGACAGACCTCTGAACAAAATTTATTGTGCCCATAAATTTATTGTACCTATTATGGGGCATGGGAATCTGATTTATAGAATCAACTCTCTCTTGATCTATTAAGATTTCCTTCTTTGAGATGATGTGTCCCAACAATTTTCCTTCAAGAACTACAAAGATCCTTTTCTTTGGGTTCAAATATATACCATATTTTCTATAGCATTCAAAGACCTGTTTGAAGTGAAAAACTGGTCTTCTCTTCTCTTGGAGAAAACTGTTACACCATCCAAGTACACTACTACACAGTGGCCACTCAAACCTTTGGATGCAATTTCCATGGCCCTCTAAAATGTGGCTTCGGCGTTCATGAGGCCAAAAGGCATTCTTCTATAAGCGAATGTTCCCCACTTTGTACGAAATGTTGTCTTTAATCAGCGCGCGGCCACTAACACTTGATTATACCCTGAAAATCCATCTAATAGGGAGAACATTTATGAGCCTGAAACCATTTTTAAAATATGTTCCATTGGTGGAATGGGATAGTTATCTTTACATGATGCTCTGTTTAAGTTCCTGAAGTCAACACACAGCCTTATCTCTCCTAAATTTTTCCTCACCGAGACTAGATTGGACACCCATTATAAATTCCAAACCTTGAAGATGATCTTTGTGTCTGCTAAATTATTTACTTCGTTATGGATCAAAATTTCTAACTTTGGGCGCATCTTTCTACGTTGTTGCTGAAATGATTTTGCTCCTGTTTTGATGGGAATTACACGCTGGATGATGCGAGTGTCATAACTCTTCAGATATTCATACGTCTAGGTGAAGATGTATTTATATTGTTGAAACAACTTGATGAACTTAAATCTTTCTCCAGGTGAGCAACATTTTCCCAAATTGGAATATTTGGGTTCAACTTCTGATCCCATATTGACCAGATCATGTTGCAATGATGAACTGTCCATCTTCACATTGAATGGTTTCCAGAATTTACTCTGCAAATCAAACATCCCTTCGAGGGTTCTAGTCACTTTAGGAATGAAATTTCCTTGAACTGCATCTTCATTTTGTGAACCCGACAAATGTTCTTCTTCATCAATTATTGATTCTTTACAAGATTCTTCATTCGTTAAGAAATCGATAATATGCTCATTATCATTGAATACCCTTATATTTTTAACATTATCAGGTACTGATGGCTTGAAAATCAATTCAATATAACACTTGTTATTAGTTGGTACTAATCTAGATGCAAAAGTAGCTAATAAATCAGCTACAGCATTTTGCAATCTAGGTATTACATTTATATTGAAAGCATTGAAGTGCATAATCAAATTCCATACCTCAGACTGGTATCCTTTAAGATGTGGATATAAACAATGAATTGTGCTTCTTACTTGTCTAACTACTATCTCATAATCCCCAAAAAATTTTAAATTTCTAACATTAAGTTCAATAGACTTCTTCAGGCCCAAGACTAGAGATTTATACTCAACAATGTTATTTGTGCACTTGTTCTCTAGTCTACAAGAGAGAAAGCATGTATTCCTATCTGGATCAATCAGGATGAAACCTGCCCCTAATCCCTCCTGGGTCTTAGAAACATCAAAATACAAAGACCAGAATCTATCTTCTAAATCTAACTAGTTAGTATCATCTCCTATGTTAGTCACTAATTTACTATATTTTAATCAATATCATCAGCTCGTGAGAATTGAAGGAGATCGGACTGTGTGCCTGATTCACATCTGAGTTCTTTAGCTTGGCAGTTTCCTAGTTCAATCTCCAAAAAGTAATTTCCCAAAACTGAAGATGAGAAGTTCACGGGTTCATTCTTCCCTTCTAACTGAGTTACATTATACTTCATATGTGGTTCCCCAAATATTTTAATTTGGTTTTGACTATTGTTGTATGGTAGACACATGTGAGACCAGTCAGTTGCAATGTAACCATTTAGCTTCGTTGACCAGACCCTACTTAAAATTAATCCATATGCTTTTGGTATATCCGCTACCATAATATCTATAAACTGACAAACTCTAGGATCTGCAGACAAGTGAATCAAAACATCTTTCATTTCCCCTATGACTTTAACCGCAGATCTGTCTAGTTGAATTATCCGAGATGGAGATGGTATGGGTTGGTCATTAATACTTTTACATATTGAAAGTGGCACGACATTTGATGAAGCCCTAGAGTCTACCAAACAGTTATGTACATTATGATTAAAAATATCAAATGACAACAGAAAAGGTAAAGTAAGAGATTAAGACTTTCCTCCAATGCTTGCTTCATTTACTTCATCATCGGATTCCATGGTTTCTGGGATACTACTAGGTTGTGGATCAAAAGCTTCTAGAAGTTTCCTCCTTTGCTAAGGAAAATTACATAGTTCAAATAGAGAAATATTTTCCATTGTCTTCTTAATGCCTTTTATGACATCATACCCCATGCCATGTTCTTTAGTAGTCTTTGTTTTATTTGCCAAATTTTCCACAGATTTATTAATGGTTGTCTTAGCTGGCTTGTTAACTATTGGGATTGTCTCTTTTATATTTTTTTGGATTAGGTTTAGGAGTTGTTTGAGTAGTACTAAGAATTGTATTCATGTTTTCTTTGAACTTCTTTATTTTAGGCAATAATAAACTTTCATCTACTACCGGCCCTTTACTTCTAGTAGTGACATTAACTGATGATATTTGAATTTCCTCATTAGGTTATCTTCACTTAGCCCCAAAGTAGGTGCCCAATCCCATAATACCATAGTGGTTTATTCATTTATTTGTTCTGGATCATTAGTTTGGGCTTGTTCTTCTTCAGGATCTTCCAGTTGGGTACCTAACAATTGATTCATAACCAAAGTCATTGAATTGATCCACTATGGAAAACCCTTTTCAAAATGATGTTCTTGGTGAAAAGTACAGAAATGGTCCATGCCGACTTCATTAAATTTTAAAATAGAAGAATTATGCACAGGTGGTTGGGATTTCCCACTCTCTTTCTTTTTTTTGTAATAAGGGTTGAAAGGCTTTCTATAAGAACTAGTTCCCTTATCCTTTTCCATGTCTACTATTTTGTTAGACAACTTTTGTACCGTTTTCACTACATTCTCTAGCTCATTAGAGTGTTCTTCTTTGAGATTAGTTAACATCAAAGGCCTTTTCTTGTGGTATGTTTCAATTTAGGTTATGGAGTATGCTTTGCTATACTATCCAGATATGTATCTACTTTCTTGGCCTGTTCATAGTTTTCTACCAATATAGCTTTAACAACCCTTTTGACAAGCATTATTATTTGTGGATCAAGTGTTTTAGTATAATAGTCTATTAGTGACTCATCAACTGGTTTTGCTGTAGCACCAAAGTTATTTAGTAAAGTGGTGAATCTCTGATTAAAGTCTTGGACCTTTTCTTTCTTTTCCATCCTCATAGATAGAAATTCTTTCATTAGGGTGGCTACAGTTTTCTAATTTCCAAATTTACCTAAGAACGCCTTTTCAAAACCATCCCGATTTACTATTGAATTAGCTTGCAAACTAAAGTACCATGAATATGCTTTAGGTTCAAAAGTTTATTGAAAAATTATACAAACAACATCTTCATGTCCAACATTTAAGAGATTCAAAGCTAGATAAAAACTCTTTATGTGATCTTTTGCAGAAACACCTTTTTTAGGATCAAATTTTTGTAAGACCTTTTTTGGGTTCTTAGGAAAATCATGCAATGGAGTAGTCAGGTTAACTGGCCTTCTTTCTCTCCATGCAAGTTTATTAACAACAAGTATGATTTCAGGTGGAGACTGTGGTGGAGATTGACTGAAAACTAAAACTGCAGGGGATTCTGGATCTAATTAATCCAGAGGATGAAAAATTTCTTGGATGGATGGATCTACCAGTTCTTCCAAATTTTCAATAAGAATTGAATCCTTAGTGTATGAGGGTACTTTCTTGGAAGCTTTCCTGCTAGGTAGAGCAGGAATAACTTTTAACCCCCCAAGTTTCTTGATATAGGATCTTGTATGTATCCTAAACAGATCTACTTCTTCAAATGGGACAGACAAATGTTCTGATTCTTCTCCCCCAAAACCTGACTGTTCTTGTTCTTTAAATTTAGGGAAAATATCTTCAGGGAAAGTATTTTTTGATGTTGTTCCGATGTAATCTTCTCTGAAAAATGGATTTCCTCTACCAACAATACACCGCCTTCCCTCCTTCTAGCGGGCAGAACTGTTGATGCCTAGAAAAATACCAGGTACCAAATAGTAGGGATTATCCCCAGTGAACAATCCCAATTAGATCAAACACTGTTTGGTGTGGGGAATCTGTCCTGTTCACGATTCTGGCTACTGTATATTAAGTTATTTAATATTTTACTAGTTACGACCTAGTCCACTGTTTATATGATTTTTTTTTAAAGAATGAAATGCAAATGCCTAAGCTAAATGCAGGTCTAATCTAGATCTAAAACTAAAATATTCGATCCCAACCAGGGAGAAAATTTAGAGGTCAAAGTAATATACTGTAAATGCTCATAAAGGTCTAACAGATAGTCATACCAACACAATAATCACAATCACAACAGAAAGAATACCATAGGTAGCTCTAATATAATTAAACCATTTATTACCATGTCAACACAAACATTTATACAGGCAACAAACATTCATGACCAAGGAAATAGTTCTAGGAGGTTAGAACAATCTCATTGTATGATGTACAAAAGCAAGAAGAAATAGTTCTACATTATGCATTCCACAAATTCCGAATAAATCTTTGTGCATGCCCTTTGTTTTGGAAAAATGATCCTTCTTATTAGCAAAGAGGTCGCTCTTTTACAAAATAGTCCAGTGTTCCTCTCACCGGGAAAAAGTCCTTACTATGGTGCTCTGCACCCCTATTTATACTATCTCTATCCGTCACCCAGGTGATTCATAAGATTCTTATTTACCCACCTGGCTAGATACAAAGGGTTTCACAAAACAAACAAACAATAAAAAATTACACGGGCCTTGCCCTGCTGGAAATACACACGTCTTCATTTTTTCGGCATCCTTGAATATCAGAGCAAATCTCCATCATTGATCTAAAAATTTCCCAAATGTGATTCGTCCATCCGCCTGGTGAACAATAATACCTGTGATACATACACAGAACATTATGAGAGAGATATCTGGTCTGGAAACAACAATAATTCACATTATTTCAATTTAATGAAATGCATCGATTATTAAATAGAAAATAGATATTGACCAGCGCCCCATTACGCATCAATTCTACTTAGTTTACGTTTCGAGAGGCAGATTTTTCAATTTCCCCAATGGTTCATAGTTAAAATTAAAATAGAGATTGAATGACTCAGATCATCTCAAAAGATGGATCGGGTCTGATTTGAACTGTTAGATCTTGTGGCCCAATAACTCCTTTCCGCTTCCACTTTTCCGGAAAGCAGAAATCAAGTTCGCCAAATTTTCAAGTTTAAATGTTATCTTTCCACTTCCGCATTTCAGCTTTCTCCCTTCTAGAAATTGAAAATCAGAAAGCGTAATTTCGTCTTTCGTGAAGTTCAAACTTAAACTATCCGCTTCCGCCCTTCTGGAAATAAAAAATCGGAAAGCAAAAAGTCAAGTTTTCGAAGCTTAGATTTAAACTTTTCTGCCTCCGCATTTTCACTTCTTCCCTTTGCTGCGAAATCCTTCTCGACTGTTGATTTTATTCCAGATTCATCCTCGGTAGTTTATCTAAGATCAAATTTGTGGTCTGTGGGTTTTCCAAATTTACTTTCTAACTTCTGTGATTCGGTTTCTACAACAACCTTTCCGCACTGTCGATCGTATGCAGAATCTTTTAGGAGCGTTGATTTTGCGGATTGCTTAAATTGGGGTTCTAACCTTTTACGACCAAATTCTTATGTTTCCTCTTTCCACACTTTTGCTCCTTTTCGCACCATTGATCTGCACGGATTCATCCTTAGCCATAAGATCGTAGATCACAGAAAGCGGAAAACGGAACTATAACCCTTTTCACAAACGAAAATTGACCTTTCTGCTTCCGCTTTTCCCTGAACGTCGATTTGAGACTGTAGAAGCGATTTTGGACTGTTGATCTGAGACTGCAGAAGCCTTCTGGACTATTGGATCTTGAACTACGGAAGGTGGATTTGTAACTTTTTCCACAAGCGAAACTTGGCTTTTTCCGATTCCTCCCTTCTGCTCCTGCCATTTCTTGGCCATTGGATCTTTGCGAATTTGTCCCTAACTGTCGATCTCGTGGATCACAAAATTCAGAAAGGGGAATGCTGGTTTCCAACTTTGTCAAAGGTTAATTTTAATCCTTCCACTTCCACTTTTCTCAACCATTGATCTACGTCAGAGTGATTCTCAGCCGTTGATCTTAAATCAAAAGCAAATTTTCTTATAAGGCTTGTTTCTAAAGTCGCGCCTAAGTATTTTTTAACAAAATAACACTTCAAGCTTAAGAAAAAACTTTTGCTTGATATTCTAGGAAAGACTAAGTATGCAGGGAGGGCTTATCTGAGCTGGGAAACAAGTGTAAAAGTACAAAATTGGAGGGGCCCTAAAATTTAAAAAATTTGGGGAAGCAGTTGCAGTAACACCTTGGTATGATCAAGAGTGTAAAGATGCAAGAAAATAAATTAAGCAAGCTACTACATATTCGATAAAAATGGACAAGATAAATCACTACAAAGCCTTAATTAAAAGAAAGAAAAAAGGAATTATCTAAGTAAAAGGCATGGAAATCTCCTACACCTCTCCAAGGTGGCTCCTTAGAAATTCTGGATGCAAATTCTAACTCACAAATCAAAAGAAGACAATAAACATTCTTTAAAATATTGGAATTCCTATCTTAAAAATCTTTATGAATCCCCAATATCAGAGATAACATTCAAACCCTTCTTACAACGAATGAATTTTTCTCGTTAGAAGACATAGATTTTGGGGTTAAGTGCTTAGCAAATGGAAAATCCAAAGGCATTAAAGGCTACCAAGCAGAAATCTTAAAAATTGGAGGGCCTATCCTCATCCCACACATCCACAAACTCTTTAATCTAGCAGTGAAGTAATGCCTTTGGATGCAAATTCTAACTCACAAATCAAAAGAAGACAATAAACATTCTTTAAAATATTGGAATTCCTATCTTAAAAATCTTTATGAATCCCCAATATCAGAGATAACATTCAAACCCTTCTTACAACGAATGAATTTTTCTCGTTAGAAGACATAGATTTTGGGGTTAAGCGCTTAGCAAATGGAAAATCCAAAGGTGGCTCCTTATAAATTCTGGATGCAAATTCTAACTCACAAATCAAAAGAAGACAATAAACATTCTTTAAAATATTGGAATTCCTATCTTAAAAATATTTATGAATCCCCAATATCAGAGATAACATTCAAACCCTTCTTACAACGAATGAATTTTTCTCGTTAGAAGACATAGATTTTGGGGTTAAGCGCTTAGCAAATGGAAAATCCAAAGGCATTAAAGGATACCAAGCATAAATCTTAAAAATTGGAGGGCCTATCCTCATCCCACACATCCACAAACTCTTTAATCTAGCGGTGAAGTAAGGGTTTCCTATACCTTGCAGTCAAAGCCTCATTATTCCTATTTTCAAAAGTGGTGATAAACATGATCACTCTAATTATCAGACTATTATGATTAGCCCTATCTCAACTAAGTTATATGGTATTATCTTAGAAAAGAAGACCAATGAATGGCTAGAAATGGAAGGTAAGCGGACTAAAGTCCAAGTAGGTTTTAGAAGGCACCATTCAACCACGAACCACCTTGTTTCTCTTAGGATCATTGCAGAGGAATGTCGTAATAATAAGTCTAACCTATTTTGTTGCTTTGTGGATTTAGGAAAGCTTTTGATATAGTGCCTAGAAGTAACCCATGGAATAGGCTAGAGGATCTTAAGGTTCTTTTTGAGTTGAGATCTGTCGCGATAAGGTTATACGAAAACGTCATTTCCAAGTTTAATAATAATGAGGGGTGGATAGCATATATATATTGTAATATTGGAGTTAAACAAGGTTTCCCCCTCCCCCCTACCCTTTTTGGAATAAACATTGATAAGCTAGAAATGTGTTTAGAAGAAGGAGGTTGTGCTGGTACAATATTAGCTGGGATAGTTATCATCCTCCTACTTTATGCTGATGATATTGTTCTTATGGCAAGGCATCCTTCTGATCTCGATAAGAAATTAAGAATTCTTAAATATTTTTTTCTCTAACATGGGTACGATTGTTAACACCAACAAGACACAAGTCATGATTATAAAATCGAAGAAAGACTCCTATGCAAATTTTATTTATGATAATAGAAATATAGAGGAAGTGACTTCTTACAAGTATCTCAGAATTGATATTCATCACAAGCTCAATTGGAACTATAGCATTGAGAAAAGTATTAATGGAGGGTGGAAAGCTTATTTTTGTCTTGAAAATAACTATAAATCAACCAATCTAGTCCTGTGGGATAAAAAGAAGTTCCTCTTTGAAACTCTTGTCATCCTCATCTTGTATGGTTGTGAAGTATGGGGATGCAACATTTATAGAGAATCTTGGAGGAATATTAAGCAAATCCAGAAACAGTTTATAAATTATAACCTCAAAACTAAAATCAACATGCCTTATCCTATTCTCCTCATAGAAGTGGGTCTTTCCCCCATTGAGAACATGGCTATGACTAGTTACCTGGTGTACAAGCATACGTTAAATAACATGGGAAATGAGAGACTTCCTAAAATTTCTTTAAACTCAAGTCAAAACCAACTATGCCTCAAGCGGTGCTGGTGTAAATATACCATGGCTTGGTTAAACCATTGGGGGATTGATGAAAACGACATTTTGCAGAACTTTGATAATGTCAAAAATATTATTACTTCTAATTTTAAAGAGAAATTGTGGTGTGAGGAAAATTTAGCGGTTAAAAGAAAATTAAGATACTATAAGGAGGTCATCAATCCTAATTTGGAAGATCAGAAGTATCTCTCGGTAGTAACTAGATTATGGAAGAAATTTAATATAGCCAAGATTAGAACAAACTCTCATGAACTCCATAGAAAAACAGGGTGTTAGTCTATTCCTAAAACTCCATGGGTGAAAAGGGTTTTCCATTTGTGTGAGTCTATGAGCGTTGAGGATGAAAATCACTTTCTCTTAGAGTGGTCTACTTACACCCACATCAGATATGAGTTTCATAGTATTTGGTACAATAAAAACCTTTATAACATCCTAACTTGCCAAAACTTAGTTAGCTTGGAAAGCTTCTTGGCAAGATTTTTGAGCGCAGGAACAAGATTTTAAAGTAAACCAAATTTTATCCTTCTTAAGGTCCGATAGACCAAAATTGGTCTTAGTGGACGTTAATCATTATCATCATAATAATAATTCATTTTCATAAAGAAAAAAATTAAAAATGTAGTTCATAGAGGTTTACAATTAAATTAATTGTGTTAAATTAATCTTTGGATATATGTGAGATTTCTGGTCACCCCTTATTCTTAATGATGGACTCATGGCACATATCTTAATGATTTTTATTCGTTGGATTAAGCATTGAGTATAAGCAATGTCATTTTGTCATGTATGTAATTAATTATATATCGTAAGGGATATGGACACAAAACATGATGATAGACTCGACCTTATCACTATGCACTATCAATGATTGATTACTGGATTGTTTGTATGTTGATGAAAATGTGTTCCAGTTATCATATTTGATTGGATACCTACAATATTATCATATATCCTCCAATGAAGACTTGGAAACCAAAATTGAGAATCTAAGATTGAGGAAGAGTGAGAAAGTACAAATTGAAACCCCTTATCCTCTTCAAGGACATAACTAAAATTTTTGATATTATTATTATTTTTTGGCTTACCCTATAGGATTAATTTGTTGCAAACATAATTTATTAGTCCATGAAAAAGCATGCACTATCTTAATTGATAATGTTTTTAAGGGGTTATTAAAGATTTTTTCGTAAAACGTTCCCTAAGTTTATTAAATATACATATTATTTGAATATTTTTTAACAAACAAATTATTATTATTATTATTATTTAATTTTTGAATTATTATTAATTGAATTTTTCATTGGTTCAAACTATTACGATTTGACATTAATGCCCTGATGTGTGCTATTTCCTTTTCTTTATCTGTTAGAAAGAACATTTTTTTTTATCACTAGTAACTAGAAAGGTTCTAATAGATTGTTGTAGTCGATGCAATGATCATCTTTTGCATACTTTTTTCCTTAAAAGACAAAATAGTTGATGCATAGTACCTTCCCTCCACTTAGCATGAAATATAAACACATATGGTGCCTACATTCCAATTGGTAACCTGCATGCATGCAATGTAACCAAGCTCCAAATGTAACCTCAATATGACCACTAATAAAACCATACTACGAACATGCATGCATTGTAACTGCTAAAAAAAAGAACATATACCATATGTTTATTCCTTATTTATGCTACTAGATTTTGAACATATTCTTTCCTTTGTGGAGTCTCACCAATATTGTACGTAGATATTCTATATAGGTTGGGCCTCTCAAATAAAAAAAGGTAAACAAAATCAAGAGAACTATTAGATGAGGTCACAATAAAGATTTTAATGGAAATATACCAAAGTTATCTTGAAGAGAAAAGAGCTTGACATGGTCTACTACAAAATCATAGAAGGAGATGAAGTCAACACTCCTAAAGAAATCAATACAATACTTTACCAAAGTGGCAATGAACGTGAGCTTGGCCATCTCCCTCCATCTCTTTCCATGTGAATGATTCAATGATCATAGAGCCATTGTAATTGTTGGTATTGTCTCCCACTGAGAAGCTCATAACATATTCCTTCTCAACCTCCATTGTGACCATCTGTACAATGGGGCTCTATTTCCCCATGAGGAGCTCCATTACTCTCCTCCCTTGCACAATGACCTAATCAAGGGAGTTAATGTGTTTGATAACCTTTAAAAACTCTATTATCCATCCACATAGAGGAGAATCATCATTATATCAAACTGAAAAACAAGGTTACTAATATTACTGTTACGAAATAATTTGTTTCATAAAAAATATTTCTACCCAATTATTGATTTCATGTTGAATATGAAGATGAAGTCATCACTCCTAAAGAAAACAATATGAGACCTTACAGAAGTTGCAATGAACATGAGATTGGCCATCTCCCACCATCCCTTTCCCCATGAACCCTTCGACGATCACAACCATTGCATTTATTGCTACCATAGCCCACCTAGAAGCTCATAACATACATCATTGCAACCTCCTTTCCGACCATTTGTACATTGGTGTTCTCTTTCCCTGCAAGGAGCTCCATTGCTCTCCTCCCCATCAGAATGGCATAGTGAAGGGCATTGATGTATTTTTCAACCTTCAAAGATGCTATTATCCATCCACATAGAGGAGAAATGTCATTGTATCATATTGAAAAACAAGGTTACTAACACGCCTAGATTTTGTGTATAGTACAAAATAATTTGTTCTTCACATGAAACATTTCTATTAGCTTCCCAGTAATTCATTTCAAGTTGAACCTAAGACATTTTGACAAATTTATAGAGGTCAGTCAATATAAAGAATGTCATCCAAACTATCACAAGGATATAAATGAAAATTGCTAAGATGGTAGATGGTTGTATGCCAAAATAAGTGGTTATGACAAAATCAATGAAACAAAAAACTACAAGGAAAATATATGCGCTGGAATAAGTGGCTCAAGCAAAGTTGATTAATCTTGTAAAATTAGTACAAGACTAAGAAGAATGATATTGCTCAAGTATAGAACAACTACTTTCACATGGAAATTCTAGTTTTCTAGAGATTCTCAACATGAAAGATTTGATTCCAGACATATCCAATCTGATTAGGGAGACTCAAATGCATCATGTGTGTATTTAACACCACTTGTTCTTGTACTACAATGCAAAAGACAATCCCAATTGTTTACCATGTTGAGCTTTAGGCCTGGGCTTATTGATAACACCAACCACCAAAACCCTTTTGGTTTCAGGAATAAGATATTCACATATAGTAGGTTTAAATTTTGCATTTTTTACTCTCTAGGAATCCATAAAAAAAATAACAAAAAATAATAAGAGCCTATGGATAAGCTAACAACTACTTGTCGGTTCCATCCAGGGAAATTTTTAAGGATCCATAGTTGTTTAAAAGTGTATAAACCTTGGCGAATCTTACCAATTCTTAAAATGTCAACTATAAAATATTTGGCGATATTTTTCTAAAAATATTTCAATTTCTAAGGATTTTACATAGTTTATATAACAATTTGGCGATTTTTAGAGTTAAAAAACTGTACCCCATCAAATTTGGACGAAACAAGGACTCCAAAAATGCAAATTGGTGAATCTTTTTTGGAAAAAAACATGAAAAATAGCCTATGGGCTAAATTTCGCCCCAAAATTTTTTCTAGGTTCCATCATCAAGTTTCACCCACCTAAAACCTTAGGCATTCTTTATAAATCCATTTCTAGATATTGCAAGGATTCCCTACTACTATGTAGCGTGTTGAACCTTAATAGAAAGTTCCATCAGTCTTGGTAAGTCATCCTGGACATTCAAGAATATTCAAGATTAGGCATTCCAAAACTGTTATACCCAAGAATCTTTGGCATTTGTCCAAGAATTCTATCCACATGTGCCTTGCACAAATTTCAATGAACCATTTGATCCCATTGATACACCTTACAAGTGTAAGACATACATACAAACACTGCTCAATAGACAGTCTTTGACAACCACACGATACTTCATGGAATTGGATGATACTTTATGGAGTTGGACGTTTGGGTTCGGTGCGTCAAAGGAACACCGTTAAGGACAAGCCTAAAAATTCAACGATTTTGCTTGTTCGATGATTTTTTTACCAAATTACGACAATTAAATTTTAAATAAGTTTGAATTTTGTTTTGTTTAAATCATGCTTTTAAATGCATAAATGGATTCAACACCCTCAAATACCCTAGGGCACCTAGATTATGCAAGTTTATACACTATTCTTTGAAATTTTAAAAGTTTCTTAAATTTTTTTATTGAATTTCGTTGAAATCTTGTCAAAAAATGCTATCAAGAAAGAAGAAAATTGTCGAATGTTTAGGTTCCACACCATCAATGACATGTTGAAGGAATTTTTGAAAAGGTTTGATTTCTATTTATGTTGGTTTATTGGATTTGTTAATCTTTGTAAAGAAAGCCTTTCGATCATGGTTTTGATGGTAAGTCAAAGCGACATAACTTAGTTTTGTTTCTTTTAATTAGATTTCGTAATGTTTTTTCAAAGTTTTCAAAAGAGTCCAAAATATTGAAGAATAGCCCAAGGAATTTTAATTAGCAATAGAAATGATAAGTAAATAATATAACATAGAAAGAGGCCATCCATACCACTTATCATTTACTATACCACTTGTCAAAAATTTCATTTTTTTAAACATAAGTTCCTTTTTGGTTCATCCGACGATTGGTGTTAATAACATATGTAACAATTTTTTTTAAACCTAAGCTCCTTAAATGTTTCGTAACATGCCATGATTGGTTTATAACATGTGTTATATGCATTAATTTACAAATAATTTATATATAAAAATCACAATCATTTATATATATGTTTAAATGTTAAATACTTTGAGACTTAATACATAACATGTTATAATTTTGTAATGCTTTTGATGCCACGATTAATGTAATCATTTGTAACTTGTCAAAGTTGTATTCTAATTATATAAATAAAGCAAACTCAGAACACTCGTGTTCTTCATATGAAATCCTTGCTACTAATTTTATCAAACATGGAATGTGCTAACCATTATTTTAGTTTGCTTTATATTTGTTAAGGTAAACGATAATGTAACACCATTTTCCCATGTGTATGACACAATATTACAATAATTTTTTTTGAAATCATTGAAAATCAAGACTTGAATGAGTAAATAGAATTTAAATATATTAAATAATTTGAATTCTTTAAGAAAGTTTTAGTTTGCTTTAGTATTTACTACGGTAAACGATAATGTAACACCATCTTCCCATGTGTATGACACAATATTACAATAATTTTTTTTGAAATCATTGAAAATTGTAGTGCCACATTTTGTTAGAATCTTTTATTACTCAACTATATTATTATTTGAGGGCATTTATCGCAAAAGACCCAGTTAAATTTTATAATATATGCTTTGATCATGGTGATACATTTGGGTACTCACGGATAAATGGAATTTTGTAATGCACCATTGTAGTGTCTTGTTGGACAGACTATTTTAGTGTTAAAATATGTTATGGTTTGAGGGCATTTTGAGTGCAAATGACCTGGTTTAATACGATGAATTAAAACGACTTATATATGTATTGATTGTTATCTCACAATGGTTACTTATGAATGAATGGATATTGGTAGATAGATTTATATAATGCGATATGATTGATCTTTTAATGTATGAATAAAATATATAAACAAATTTTATTTCTTACAATATATTGGTAGATGCTTTGACAATCTTCTAGTGTGACAAGGACCCAAATGTGCGATGATACAAGGTGGTGTTAATGCCACATGAATTTCAGCTTGAGTATAAACAGAATATCAGGTGATATAATTTATTTTATTGATATTTCAATTAAATTGTATAGTACGATTAATGCACATGGTTTTCATGTGTGCAGGCACATGATCATGGTTTCCAATCGATCCACAAAATGATGATGGGTTTGTACGGAAGGAAGTACCAGTATGGTTAGCACATATTTTCCATGTGGCAGGTTGAAAAGCGAGAGAGGATTTTACTTGCAAGAGGCATGTTGCCGTGAGGATATGTTGCGAACTCGGTCACTCACAAGGATAAACGGGGGGGCACGCAATGAGGTGTTGGCCTTATTCCTCAGTAACCATGAGTCTCTCTACAGCGTGGATCGGACTGAGTTAACATGGTCTTAGCCATCGCACTAACTCCCCACCACAAAAAGTGGGATATTTTAAGGGCATGAAGACAGTCATGGCACCCTTGATATCACCTGGATAAACAAAAGAAATTATTAAACTATAAGGTTGTAAATAAGTAATAACTAAACAATAACTCATGACTTGAAAATAAAGTAATGGAAAGTGCAACCCTATGAAATAAAAATAAAAAAATTAAACAGAAATAAAAAATAAGAATCATCATAAACAAAATAAAAGAAGATAAAGTAAATTCTAAATAGAAGCACATTGCACACACAAAAATAGGAAATTAAAAGCAAAAATCTAGGGATCATATAAATGAAATTAATGAGCGGTTAAGTAAAGAAATCCTAAATTAGCAAATTGCATAAATGCATATGACATTACATAAATGCATATGACAAAATATTCGTTGAAATAAAATAGAAATGAACTCAAAATAAGAATAAATAAAAATAATTTTTCATTATGCGTAAATCTTTAAAAACGATATAAATAAAGGGGCAGGGTTTGGGTATGGGATGCTTGCCCTAATATTGGACGGATGAGATAATGTGGAGGCGGATGGTGACTATGGAGAGTTTGGTTCATCAAGTGTGAACGGGGTTGGGAGGCCCTTAGTGAATCTACACACTCTGATCGTGCTAGGGTACTTCTTCCAACAACCCCATTTAGCTCGGGGGTCCTTGGGGAAGGAGAGTACCCATTGGAATGGTAGGAAGGTCAACCGATGGATCTCTTGTGATTGGGAACTAATTGACGTTCGTGGGAACCCAACAAAGTTCGTGGTGCAGAAACCTCAGAAAGAATGAGCCTGCATAAAGAAAATCAGGTTTTTATGGATTGTTAAATTGTTGTTATAATTTCAATTCGTGAAATGCATTGTTAAAGATCCACGAATGGGCATTTGAATTTTATTGCATACCTGTGTTTGTATTTTATTGTAGATTTGGATTTGTATTTCAGACATGTCTGTATTTCATTATAGATCTAGATTTGTATTTTATTGTAGATCTAGATTTGTATTTCAGACCTGTCTATATTTCATTATAGATCTGGATTTGTATTTTATTGTAGATATGGATTTGTATTTTATTATAGATCTGGATTTGTAATTTAGTTGTAGATCTGTGTTTTTCTTATGCTTGAGTCAAATAATACTGAGTAGTATTCCATGTTCGATTTAGCTCTGCTTTAGATATTCAATTTCATCTCATTGAGTTTATATTTTCCTTTCCGAAGCAACAACAAGTCACAAAAGAAACAATGTAATATTGTCTTTAATAGTGAGAGATTTCCTTCATTGCATTCTGCAAAACATTGCCAGATTACTAATCTGGTTCATAATCCCAATTTTTTGCCCTCTTCTGCTTAAGACTCATACCACGCTGGGATGCATTTGGCAAATAGTAGGGACAATCTTTTTGAACATCCTGCAAACCCCATACTTTCTAAGTATTGATTGGCTTTGCTTAACAATTAGTGGTTTAGCTTCCCAAGTGGAGGGCATGAAAAGGCTCACCGTAGTGCCCACAATGACAACAACCATCTATTAGCTTTGAAGATAGCACTCGTTCATGCATTTAATTCAGTTTTCTTGGTCCTTTGGATTAGAGAAACCCATGCAAGAGAATAAATAGAAATATGGCGTGTGTTTTATTATGCATGTCCTTGTAAGTGCAGCTCTTGGGCTCTGTTGGTGAACCTTGGTTTGATCGCTGACTTGAATTGATATTAGCAATAGGAAACTATAAAAATAACCCATGGGGGCTTCACTTATTGGCCAATATCCTATCACGTTAGTTCATATTGTGGGTTTTAAAATTATCAAAAATCAAACCAATATATTGCAGGTATTGGGGCGTGAGGGGTTTAAGGTGGGGGTGGGTAGGGTGGTTTATAAGGATTGAGGTATAAAAAGGGGTGGGGAGGAGGTTTTAAGTATTGGGAGGGGGTTTCAACAAAAATATTTTGGGTCAATATCTCTTGAAATTAAGGGTATTCTTTAATATCCCACGATCGCACATGCTATGTGAGAGGTTCACTAAGTGAAGTCCCCATGAAATAACCTGTGAGTGAAAAATACAACTGCATGATACTTTAAAAACCTGCAATAACGATTCATAGCATGATCCTGTTCTCAAGATTAAGAAACTTAGAAAATCTTTCCAGATTCCTTTCTCTCTCTGGTTCTTGTCGAGTAGAAAGCTTCTGTGAAACACTCCATTTTTTAATTAAAAACTAACGAATCATTTTAAAGATTAAAGAGTACAAGTTCCTACTTCATAGTTTGAGATATAGCACCTAAAAACGCAGCAACCCATACTTCAGCTGCTAGATACATAAATTGCACTAATTGTTGCATATTGTCCATAATTCTATACAGATCAACTAGTAACTATTTACCTTATTCATTCTATGCATGAAAGTAATAACTGGTATAGAGAACCATTAAGCATGAACATTGTCGAATAGAACAAACCAAGACTTAGTTATGGTTTTAAATCTTGTAACCTTATTCAAGGATCTCGCTTTTGACTCCAAACTGGCAGAGATCGCTCTCTTTTTCTATGGTTGCATACTTGGCCGATCTCATGTAATGAGAAATCTGATCCCTCATTTCTATTTTTGGTATCATTAAAATGGAAGGAAAGGATGGTCTCCACGGATATTCGAACCATGCCTTCTTATTTCTATTTGCTTATTTATACATCTATTTCTTATAAGGATTCACTCCTTATAAACCATATTTGTTTAACTACGGTAGTTGCATAAAGCAAAAATATGAAACATATGAGTAATTAGATAAATATTTCTAGTTCATGGATTCTTACTATATTTCTATTGTGAAACTTTTTAGAATAATTCTATTCTGAAATTATAATATATATAGGGTGCTCCTAAAATATGAGGTTTATGTTATATGCAAAATTAACTGTTAAATTAGTATTCTGGAAATTTGTATATTTCTCTTGTAATATATATATATATATATATATATATATTATAATCCTTATAAACATTAATAACATAAAGTTAATTATTAATCTAATGTTAAATGTTATTTTCAGAATATTTACATTTTTATTTTATAATTATAAAAATAATCAATGAATCTTGCATGCTTTTAAATAATCTATTCATTACATAGATATTTTATCATCCATTACTTTGTACATTTATGTGATGTTATATTATGTTGTTCAACAAGGACATACGGTAATAATAAAACAAAAAAAAGTATGTGTACTTTCCTTGTTACTAGACCTTGGGATGATAGGGAGCATTACAAAAATCAAGACATCAAATGAGTAAATAGAATTTAAATATATTAAATAATTTGAATTCTTTAAGAAATGATTTAGTTACGAAATATTTTTATTATCAAAGACATTGGATGAGTAAATAGAATTTAAATATATTAAATAATTTGAATTCTTTAAGAAATGATTTAGTTACGAAATATTTTTATTATCAAAGACATTGGATGAGTAAATAGAATTTAAATATATTAAATAATTTGAATTCTTTAAGACATTTTTAGTTTCCTGTAATATTTATTACAGTAAACAATAATGTAACACCATCTTCCCATGTGTATGACACAATATTACAATAATTGTTTTGAAATCATTGAAAATCAAGACCTAGGATGAGTAAATAGAATTTAAATATATTAAATAATTTGAATTCTTTAAGAAATGATTTAGTTACGAAATATTTTTATTATCAAAGACATTGGATGAGTAAATAGAATTTAAATATATTAAATAATTTGAATTCTTTAAGAAATGATTTAGTTACGAAATATTTTTATTATCAAAGACATTGGATGAGTAAATAGAATTTAAATATATTAAATGATTTGAATTCTTTAAGAAAGTTTTAGTTTGCTTTAGTATTTATTATGGTAAACGATAATGTAAACGATAAATATATATATATCTCGTAATTCTATAATCCTTATAAACATTGATAACATAAAGTTAATTATTAATCTAATGTTAAATGTTATTTTCAGAATATTTACATTTTTATTTTATAATTATAAAAATAATCAATGAATCTTGCATGCTTTTAAATAATCTATTCATTACATAGATATTTTATCATCCATTGCTTTGTATATTTATGTGATGTTATATTATGTTGTTCAACAAGGACATATGGTAATAATAAAACAAAAAAAAGTATGTGTACTTTCCTTGTTACTAGACCTTGGGATGATAGGGAGCATTACAAAAATCAAGACCTCGAATGAGTAAATAGAATTTAAATATATTAAATAATTTGAATTCTTTAAGAAATGATTTAGTTACGAAATATTTTTATTATCAAAGACATTGGATGAGTAAATAGAATTTAAATATATTAAATAATTTGAATTCTTTAAGAAATGATTTAGTTACGAAATATTTTTATTATCAAAGACATTGGATGAGTAAATAGAATTTAAATATATTAAATAATTTGAATTCTTTAAGACATTTTTAGTTTCCTGTAGTATTTATTACAGTAAACAATAATGTAACACCATCTTCCCATGTGTATGACACAATATTACAATAATTGTTTTGAAATCATTGAAAATCAAGACCTAGGATGAGTAAATAGAATTTAAATATTTTAAATAATTTGAATTCTTTATGAAAAGAATTTAGTTACAAAATATTTTTATTATGAAAGATCTTGGATGAGTAAATAGAATTTAAATATATTAAATGATTTGAATTCTTTAAGAAAGTTTTAGTTTGCTTTAGTATTTATTATGGTAAACGATAAATATATATATATCTCGTAATTTTATAATCCTTATAAACATTGATAACATAAAGTTAATTATTAATCTAATGTTAAATGTTATTTTCAGAATATTTACATTTTTATTTTATAATTATAAAAATAATCAATGAATCTTGCATGCTTTTAAATAATCTATTCATTACATAGATATTTTATCATCCATTGCTTCAAGTACATTTATGTGAGATATTTTATCATCCATTGCTTTGTACATTTATGTGATGTTATATTATGTTGTTCAACAAGGACATATGGTAATGATAAAACAAAAAAAAAAGTATGTGTACTTTCCTTGTTACTAGACCTTGAGATGATAGGGAGCATTACAAAAATCAAGACCTCGAATGAGTAAATAGAATTTAAATATATTAAACAATTTGAATTCTTTAAGAAATGATTTAGTTACGAAATATTTTTATTATCAAAGACATTGGATGAGTAAATAGAATTTAAATATATTAAATAATTTGAATTCTTTAAGACATTTTTAGTTTCATGTAGTATTTATTACAGTAAACAATAATGTAACACCATCTTCCCATGTGTATGACACAATATTACAATAATTTTTTTGAAATCATTGAAAATCAAGACCTAGGATGAGTAAATAGAATTTAAATATTTTAAATAATTTGAATTCTTTATGAAAAGAATTTAGTTACAAAATATTTTTATTATGAAAGATCTTGGATGAGTAAATAGAATTTAAATATATTAAATAAATTGAATTCTTTAAGAAAGTTTTAGTTTGCTTTAGTATTTATTATGGTAAACGATAATGTAACACCATCTTCCCATGTGTATGACACAATATTAAAAAAAAAAAAAATTTGAAATCATTGAAAATCAAGACCTCGAATGAGTAAATAGAATTTAAATATATTAAATAATTTGAATTCTTTAAGAAATTATTAGTTTGCTTTAGTATTTATTACGTAAACAATAATGTAACACCATTTTCCCATGTGTATGATATTACAATAATTTTTTTTAAATCATTGAAAATCAAGACCTCAGATGAGTAAATAGAATTTAAATATATTAAATAATTTGAATTATTTAAGAAAGGATTTAGTTACAAATGATTTTTATTATCAAAGACCTTGGATGAGTAAATAGAATTTAAATATATTAAATAATTTGAATTCTTTAAGAAAGGATTTGTTTGCTTTAGTATTTATTACCATAAACGATAATGTAAGACCGTCTTCCCATGTGTATGACACAACATTATAATAATTGTTTTTGAAATCATTGAAAATCAAGACCTTAGATGAGTAAATAGAATTTAAATATATTAAATAATTTGAATTCTTTAAGAAAGGATTTAGTTGCGAAATATTTTTATTATCAAAGACTTTGGGTGAGTAAATATAATTTAAATATATTAAATAATTTGAATTCTTTAAGAAAGGATTTAATTGTGAAAGATTTTATTATCACATAATTATATTTTCATTAAATAGATATGAAAATTTTCATAAAGAAAATGTTTTTATTATGAAGTAATCTTAGGCATATAAGAAAATTTAATATTTTGATTTTTTTATTTTATTACCAAATTTAAATGTGCAATCTTTGCCAAAATTACAATTTTAGATTGATAAAATTCTCATTATTACTATACTTTAAGTTTCATTTTATAATATTTAAGTATATATGAAGTATTTATTTTAATTATATAATGCAAAAAGAGTTAATACATTAATTTCGGTAACAATACAATGCAAAATGGTTAACTACATCATCCTCTCCTTTTGATTGCATTCTATTTCAACTTTTGTACATATAGAGTCCAACATTCTAATTCCCCCCTTGTGAGCCTATCTTGTTTTCTTCTTGCCAATCTCAATTCCATATAAAAATATTATCCAGGTTTGTTGCATTTCAAAAATAACATATGCATTTTAGACCTAGTGAGATGATCAATGGATCATCAAGTCTAAAATTTCCAGCACATGCCACCCAAGGATCCATGTTATCCTTACTTTAGTCCCATTACCCACCTTCTAAGCCAACCATTTGACTAGGAAAATATTTCATTAATGTCTTCCAAATTATTAAAGACCATGCTATTCTTTTGTTGGTAATCTAATCTAGTCCACAATAGACAATGGACCTATATATTTATGCTTCCTAAAAAGATTTCAAATCCCTTCTTCTTTTAATAACCTCTAAAGACTCTTACTTGCCAATGTTGGTCCAAAATGGTGTATATTTTTTAATCCCAATGTCTAATGTCCATCTTCTTTTCGTTTGGCCATCTTATTCATTTTTACAAAATGGGAACTTAAAGTTGTTTATGGGATATCAACTTTAAGGATTTTAGGAATAAGGAGGTCATTTTAGTTTTTTCCTCAATATGTGCCTTGCGTGGATCTTGGTATACATTTTGAAATGACTAACCCTTTGATTTGCAATCTCCTATAGGAAGTCATTTTAGTTTTTTCCTCAACATGTGCCTTGCATGTATCTTGGTATACATTTTGAAATGACTAACCCTTTGATTTGCAATTTCCTATTGACCTTAGTCCCATTTTCCTTTCTCATTTCCCATATGGTATTTAACATTTTCCATAGTTTTAAAGAACTTAGTGATCATCCCCTTCAACTAACCAAATTGCTCTCTTTCTTCATTATCTATTTTGCTTCCTCCCACTCCAACATATTCCTCTTCTTTTCCTTCAAATAATTTAGCATCTTCTTTTCATCTTCTAAGAATATTTCATTGATATTTAGATTGAAAAGTTTTGCTATTTGAACTTGGACCTTTTCTAAGTCTTTTTTGAGAGTTTTGAAACTTGAGTTTTTCCATTCTCTTATACAAGGAAAATTTTAGTGGCAAAATTTAGGCCATAGACTAAATTAGGGGTATTTTTCAACAACAAAAAATCATCAATTTCCATTTTTTCTAAAGTGGTTCGCCCAAATTTCATAGGATAAAATTATTTTACTTTAAAATTCATCAAAATTATCCCAGAAGTATATATATATATATATATACAAACAATTTATATTTGGAATTTTAAGAATGAGTAAGATTTGCCAAAGTTTCTACACCTTGAAAAAGTTAATGATCCTCAAATTTTTCCTTGGTCGTATAGCTTTCTTAACTTCTTTATACTTTATGTAAATTAAAACATAATAAAGTTCCCATGTACTAGACTATACCTATTATAATTTTGGATGGACTTTCTACAAAATCCTAAATACTCGTTCTCCATCCATTTAGGGTTGAACTTGGATAAGCTTGATAGTTTAATCTCATTTTTAAATATTTATAACAAGACTAGAAGATGCCAATGTATCACCCACTACAACTAAAGATGCAATTTGGTTTTCCTTTAAATTACCCATTTTGTAACCATAGCTATCTAATCTATCTAACCTTTTAGAAAGCCATCCTTTTACAACCCTAAAGTTCCTCCATGTTTAAACTAGTTTTGTTGGCATACTATCACACTATAGTCTTTAAAGTTCCTCCATGTTTAAACTAGTTTTGTTGGCATACTATCACACTATAGTCTTTAAAGTTCCTCCATGTTTATCACACTATAGTCTTTGACTCTTCAAACACATAAATGAAATATTTTTGCTTAAATACGGAAAATGGCTTACTTATCTCCAAAGATGAAAAGTCAGCAAACTTGCAATAATAATAAAAGAGTCAATGAAAGTAAGGGAGGTATCCCAACCTATTAGTAACCCTCTCCATTCCCATTATAATTTAACATGACAAATTTCAAATCTTTTAAGAAGGACGAGAAAATTTCTTCACTCTATCCCCTTCACACAACATTTACATTGACAGAAAATAATCTCTAATCATAATTTTGAGGGTTAATTTTTGTGAGAGCACCCGACTCCCCTTGCATTTATGGAGAGAATTTCATGAAGCATTTCATGCTTTAAGGTTCCCCTTACTGGTATGTTGTTTATCTTCTAGGATTTATTTCCGTGTCCTTTTTTTTTAGCTAATGACATGAATAATTTTCTACCTTCTACCCTCATCTCTTGACTTATTTTTTCCTTTCTTGGTTCTTAATATATACATAGATTTTTTTCCTTATATTCTTGGTAGGATTTTGAATTAGAACTAGATGAGCTACCTCTTAAATCTCTTCTTATCCTTTGGGACTTATAATTAATCAACTTTCATATTTTCCTTTGAGATTTTGATATTTTTGGATAAGGGAGAGGAGATATTAACAAATTGTGTCAAACCTTTTCGTCATTTACACAACTTTGTTGAACTTCTCATAGATCAAATCCTATTTTACATAGTTTTGTTGTACTTCCCTTTCTGTGTCTATCCATAGTTCATTTCCTTCTTCTATCAAAACTTATACATGTTCTTTACTCATTAAATATATCCTCTAAAACTAACATAACCTTTCTTTACCTCTTTCATGGTTATATTCCTTTCCATCTCTTCACTGATATGTGGATTTTCTATGGATTTCATCTCACTTTGTCTTCTCAACCTTTCTCCATTACCACTTCATTTTCAATTAAGGAAACTCCCTCACCATATTCCCTGGCTCATGGTTAAGAAAATTCCCTCACCATATTCCCTTGCTCATGGGATACCAATCGAAATAAAATTTCCAATAGTCTAGAATTTGATTATAATTTCAATTCCTTAATTCGATTTTAATAACATTTAGGAGCCATTTATTTAAATCAATTTCCACCAATGGTTTCACTAAATCCTATTAACCTTTGTAAGAGTATTTTCTTTGAAATCAATACAAACAACAATCCTATTGTCAATTTCCACGAGAACTATTATATTCCATAATTCAAGGCACAAACCTAGAAATTTTACCCATATTAGTCGACTATTTTTTTTCTTTCATTAGGATAGGATGAAAACAAGAAAAACTGGCATAATAATCATTTTATAAATGTGACTAGAAATCTAACATTACATTATTAATAAGATAGAACCTGTCAACACTGATGGGAAAACAAAATTGAAGTTGTCGTTCCTCCCAACCAAACTCCCAGAGCAGCCAAATTACTTGCTCTAGAACCCACGATCTTGTTTGCTGAACTAGAAGGACAAAGATTGATTAATTATCACTCTCTCTCTCTGCATAAGCTATATCATTTCCCCTCCATCACAAGTCTCCTTCTTATTCGATGGGATCAATACTTATAGTATTTTTCCTATGACTTTGGTCATTTATGAGCCACCTGCTCATTATTGCTCCACAATGAGTCTCGACCCGATTTTAGGGAAGATGCCTCCTACATCACTTGAGCTTTCACTCAGTAGTTTTTGTCATTTTTCATTCCTCCTTGTGTGTCAGCAAACACTCTTTAATGACTACTTTAGTTATGATTTCTCTAAGTTTCAATTATTAAATAATAATAATCATATTACATTTATTTTGACCTCAATTGGTCAAAATCTCAATAATAATAACCCAAAGTCTTTTAACAATTAATAAATATTCGGTGTTACAAAACATTTATATTAGCTTCCTAGTAACTCATTTCAAGCTGAATCTAAGGCATTTTGACAAATTTATAGAGGTCAATCAATAGAAATAATTTCATCCAAATTATCAGAAGGATATAAATGAAAATTGCTAGATGGTAGATGGTTGTATACCAAACTAAGTGGTTCTGACAAAACCAATGAAATAAAAAACAACAAGGAAAATATATGTGCTCGAGTAAGCAGCTCAAGCAAAGTTAATTCATCTTGTAAAAGTAGTACCAGACTACGAAGAATGATATTACTTGAGTCTACAACAACTACTTTCACATCAAAATTCTAGTTTTCTAGAGATTCTCAACATGAAAGAATTGATTCCAGTGACATCTAATATGATCACGAAGACTCAAAAGCACCATGTGTGTAGTTAACACCAATTTCCTATACTACCCTGCAAAAGGAAAGCCTAGTTGTTTACCATGTTGATCTCCAATCCTTGGCCTATTGGAAACATCAACCACCAAAAACCTTTTGGTTTCAGGAATAAGAGATGTATATATCATAGTTTCATTTTTACACTTTCACTCTCAAGGCATTCAACAGAAAATAGCAAAAAAATTATAAGAGATCAAGGTCTGAGGATAAGCTAATAGCTACATATTTGTTCCATCATTAAGTTTCACCCACCTAAAACCTCATGCATTCTTTATAAATCCATTTCTAGTTATTATCGGGATTCCCTACTTCTATGTAGCATGTTGAACCTCGATAGCAAGTTCAATCCCTCATTGTAAGTCATCCTGCATATTCAAGGACATTGTAGATTAAGGGTTCCAAAAAAAATCTACCCAAGAATCTTTGGCACTTGTCCAAGATTTGTATCCACATGTGCCTTGCACAAATTTCATTGAACCAACTTACCCCATTGATACACCTTACAAGTGTAAGACATAGATACAAACATCACTCAATAGACAATATTTGACAACCACATATTCTTCACGGAATCGGATTATACTTCATGGATTTGGACGATAGGGTTAGGTGTATCAAAGGAACACCGTTAAGGACAAGTCTAAAAATTTGGCAATTTTTCTTGCTCTATGAGCTTTTGACTATAATATGACAATTAAATTTTTAATAAATCCAAATGTTGTGTTCTTTAAATTGTGCTTCTGACTGCATAAATAGATTCAACACCCTCAAATACCCCGGGGTACCCAGATTATACAATTTTATACATTGTTCTTTGAGATTAAAAAAATCCAGCCTTTTTATTGAAAACTGTCAAAATTTGGTGGAAAATGTTGTAGAAAGGGGCGAAATCGTGGAACAATTAGTCTCTGTGCATCGTTAATGAATTTCAATGACATGGACAAGGAATTTCAGGTGTTAATAGAAAGGTTTGATTTATATTTTTGTTGCCTTTTTTTAATTTTGTTAATCATTGTAAATAGAGCCTTCCATTCATGCTTTGAATTGATCCGCTCCTTTAAGGGTATCTCCTTTGCACATGTGTATATGCATATTCAACATGTTGGTAGACTCCCTTTCAAAGAAGGCCCTAAATGTTGGCGTTGGTCATACCTTTTGGGATAAATGGGATGTTGGTGTGCTCCACGAAGAGGGCAACATTCAAAATTTTCCCTCTAGGATGGCCCCTATTTAGTCTTTCTGCTAGCAGTTCTTCCTCTTAAGCGGGCTCTCTTTTTGGACTATTTCCTAGTTTTGGGCATTACTTTGGTTTCTATTGTAGAATTTGTTGCACTTGGTTGGGACCATATTTTGTTTTGGAGCATACCTGACTTTGCTTCTTTTGATTGGACTATCCATTTTCTTGGTCTATGAGCTTCTTTTGTGGTCTCTTAGTGCTCTCTCCTCTTAGAGCCTGTTTGTTTGTAATTTGATCAAAACTTACATATACTTCTAATATAAGTATAGATTTTTTTCTTGTTTGAAAAAAAAACCTTAATTTTGTTTGTTTTGATAAAACTTGATAATGTTTTTCAAAGTTTTCATAGAAGGTCCAAAATATTCAGCCCAAGAAATCAATTAGCAATACAATACACATATAACAAATAAATGATAAAAAAATAATGTCACATAGAAAGAGGTCATCAATACCACTTATCATTTACCGTACCACTTGTCAAAATTTCCCTTTTTTAAAACCTCAAGTCTCTTGAGGTGCAAACCCTTTTTAGTTTACAAAAATGTCTAATAAGTATTCCTACTTTGGAGAGAAATGACCACCTTTCTTAAGTAATTTGAAAATAGGGTAAATAGAAAGAAGAATGAGATGAGTAACATTAATAATCATATAATCAAATAGTTTTCTAAAAATGACTTTACTTGTCTTTCTTTAAAATTAATAATGAATATTAAGAATAATTAATGAGTAAAATAATCCATATAAAATTCTAATAAAATCTTGATTTCCAATAAATTGGAATTTGAAAAACATTTTACCATAAAATGAAGATTTTAAACATATATCTAAATGTTTTTGAGAAATGACTTGTTTTTCTCCATAACTAACAATGAACATTTACATGTTAGGGTTAACCTAGACTTGGCAATGAACAAGGATGTAAGTGGTTTTGGGCACATGGTTTTAGTGGCCTGTAGTTTCTTGTTAGTTGTATTTGCATGTAAAGAACCTTATAAATATGGTTGTAATGGTTATGTAATCCTCCATTGTAATGTGCCAAAGTGAGCAAGAGAGATGCTCTTGGAGACCTTGGAGTTGACAATGAAAAAGGACACATCTCACCCACATAGGGTTGTAAAAAGGGCCTCTCGAAGAAATAACATTTTTTAACCTAAGCTCTTTCTAGATTTCCTAACATGTCATGATTGGTTTATAACATGTATTGTATGCCTTGAATATAATATAGATTTTTTTCTTGTAAAAAACATGTATTGTATGCATTAATTCATCAATTTTATATATATATATATATTAAAATTATATTTATATACTTTATATATATTTCAATGTTAAAATCATTTATATATGTTTTATATATTTAAATGTTTTTGTTTTTTTGTTCGTAAAGTGGTGGAATCCCCTTGGCTAGCAGGGTTGCTATTGGATCTAAGCCGTCAAAATCACCCAGGGATCGCACCTGGCCTGGACTGCACCAACCCTTAACATGGTTGGATTTTTTGGTATCCGACGAGATTAGAACCGGCGACCTTTCAACTTAGGGGGCGTCTTAACCATACCCCGCCACCAACTGTTCTACATCTCGCAAATGATATATATATTTAAATGTTAAATACTTTGAGGAAGAATTTATATATAACATGCCTAACTTTGAGGAAGAGTTAATACATAACATGCCTAACTTTGAGGAAGACTTAATTCTTTTATTTTGTAATGCTTTTGATGTGTTCATGTAATCATTTGCAACTTGCAAGCCCCAAGGGTTAGCTCAATTGGTAAGACGTGCGCACACTCTCTTGGTTCGGGGAGAGGTCACGAGTTCGAGCCTTGAGTCCTTTGGGGTTAGGCCTTCTGCGAGGATGGCCGATGGTTTACCACCTCTAAAATCCACTAATGTGAGGAAGTATTGTTGGGTTTCCCATACATATTTTCATATATAAAAGAAATCAATTACAACTTGTGGAAGTTGTATTCTAATTTATAGAAATAAGCAAACTGAATGCACAAAGGTATGTATCGTGCTTTAGTCCTTTCAAAGACATTTGATACTCTTCGTGTTAAATCCCTGCTATTAATTTTATCTCATTATTGGAGACAACCTTCAAGAATATTAACCGTGGAATGTGCTAACCATTATTTTAGTTTGCATTAGTATTTATTATGATTGACGGTCATGTAACACCTCCATCTTCGATTGTTTATGACAAAATATTACAATTTTCGAAATCATAAAAATCAAGAACTCGGATCAGTAACTATATGTTTTAAGTATTTTGTTATTAAATAATTTGTGTAAATTTAATCAAGAACTCGGATTAGTAACTATATGCATATTTGTTTATTAAATAATTTGTGTAAATTTTAGGAAATAGCAAGTGGACAAAATAATTTATATAATTTTTAATATTTTAATTTTTAACTTTGTGTTTTCATTTAAATGAATAATGCCATTTTTATGTTTTCATTTTAAAAAGAGTTGGCAATTCTCACCCTTCAATAAGAAAATGTATGTTTTTGTTATAGAGTAATTTTAGACACTTTAATTATAAAAAAAGTTTAACCTTGTGAATTTTGAATTTTATTACTAAATTTTTAGTAAATAATCTTTGTAAAAATTACAATTTTGAATTGATGAAATACTCGTTATAACACATTCTTATTATAATGTAAACTTTATTTTATAATTTTTAAATAGACAACATATTTATTTTAATTATATAATGTAAAAATATTTAATAGATTAATATTAATATTAATATTATTACTAGCATATATCCATTTTGAGATGCAAACCTATGAGGAAACATTTTAATTTATCTAATATCTAATTTGTGTTTTCCTAATATCTAAGATATATGTGTGTCATTATAAATGTGTTAACTCTAATTTGAGATGACATGTTATTATTTCATAATATATTTTTTAAAGGACAGCTGTCAACTCTAGGATGAACACGGAAGGAGTTACACATCTCCAATTTATCTAACTTGTGCTTTTTAAATATATATGGTTGTAAATGTTTTAACTCTAATTTGAGCCTACCTGTTATTATTTTATAATATTTTTAGTTCTTGATAACTCTTTAGCTTTTATTCCTCTAAAACATGGAATGAATAAAGCATCTATAGAATTTATAAGTTGCAAAGTCATATTTTCTAATCTCCAAAATCAATATAAAATAAATAGTAACATGCAAAACACTGAGATTTTCACCTTGAAAAATATAATATTCTTGATACTTTGTTGATTCCATTTTTAAATGAATCATTAAGAATAAAATTAATGTAAAGTTAGTAGAAATTAAGTTTAAATTATTCCAATTGTAGCAACCACATCAAAATAATGCTTTTTAAAAGGGAAAATTACCACATTGAAATCATTTCATCCAAAAAAAATTATATGATCAAATTAGGGTTTTGACTATTTAATTGTGGTAATTCTATCTACTCCAGTAATTGTGGTGACAAAATCAAATTACGGGTATGACTATATAATTGAATGATATCATATTGTTACCAGTTGATATGGCAGTCCAAGCCACCGACAAGCATATATGTGGAGAAAGTGACCACTGTCACCTTAGTCACTTCTCCTAACTTCTTCGAAAGTCGAAACCTCCTAAGGGGTGCCTAAGGGGGAGCCCTATTTTGATCCTGCAAAGACACTTAAACGAAGTTTTCTTTTTCGAGGCTAAATATCAGTGCCTAGTGGATTCGGATATAAGAGTGAGTTCATAGTGTAAAACATGAGTAAAAAGATGTAACTTATTAAACAATAAGTAAAGAAATGTCATCACACTATTAGCCAATAACTACGGTAAAGAGTAATATTATAAATTTTAACTATAATCATGCAATTATCTAATAATAAGCAAAGGATAATTAAGAGTGAATTGGACATATATTAGATTGTTACTCCTGCAAATAGGGGTCCCTCTGATTGGAGTCAACTAGATCATGGGTTGCTTATCTTCTGCAAATTTTGCTCTGCTTGTTAATGGAAGCCCATCCTCTTTCTTCACAACAACTAGGGGTATCCGTCAGGGCTTCCCTTTGTCCCCCCTTCTGTTTACTCTTGTCATTGAAGGGCTCAACCTTTTAATTAGAGATGCCCAGACTAATGGCAAGATTCAAGGCATTAGTATTTCTCCCTACCTATCATTTACCCACCTACTTTTTGTTGAAGATGTGATTCTTTTTGGTTTTGGTTCTTTTGAGGAATGGGTTGCTTTCAAGGTCATTCTGGACACCTTTTGTGATGCTTCAGGTATGAGGATTAATCTGGACAAATCCTGCTTCTTATTCAACAATGTGGATGAAGGGGTTCTGAACAACATCTCTAGATCCCTCTCAGTTAGTTATGATCATATATTCTTGGTTTCAAATATCTGGGATTTTTCATCAAACCCCTTAATTACAGGGTTAAAGACTGGTAGTGGCCTATTTCTAATTTTGAAAGAAGAATCCAGCATTGGACTTTCCGCTTACTCTCTCTAGGGGGAAAACTTGTCTTAATTAAAGTTGTTCTCTCCAGCTTACCTGTGTATTGGATGGCTTTGGTCCCCATCCCAAGTTCTATCCTGGATAAGCTCAGGTCTTTGATCATTTCCTTCCTATGGGGGTCTTCAGTTGAACATAAGAAATTCCACTTAGTGGATTGGCAGACCCTTTCGAAGCCTATTTCTTTGGGGGGTTGGGGCATTAAGCACCGGGGATGGTTCAACCTCTCTTTATGTATGAAAAGTTTCTAGATGGCACTCTCAAGCTCCGGGATATGGCATCAATTGCTATCTGTGAAATATCTTAAGGGACTCTCAGTGGCTTCCTGGCTTCGAAATAAAGTTTTTTCTATGAATAATGCCTCTGTGATCTGGAAAGGATTTTTGCATGCTCTATCATGGATTGGATGTGATCTTGCCTGGCAAGTAGGGAATGGCAAGGATATTCGGGTTGGCATCGACCCGATTATTGGTATAGAACATCTTGTTATCCTCCCTCAGGCACTCCGTGAGTATTTAGAGGATTATGGCATTGTTTCTCTAGTAGTGGCTCGTAATCACTCTCTTGGGGCCAACAGTTATTGGCTCATAGCAGAAGATTTGGATCTGGGTGGTGATTGGAGGCTTATGTGGAACAAATTTATATCAAAGCTTAAATTTGGTAGAGTTAGACTATCTCCTCTAAGAGACTCTCTCATATGGACACATTTGAAGTATGCAGGCGATATTTTTGCAGCTCAGGTCTACAACTTCATTGCTCTATGTTCTCATACTCCGTACCCTGATTGTTCAAAGATTCAGGATCTACTTTGGACCTTTAATATCCCTGCTAAAATACGATGCTTTTTATGGTTGGCGGTCTCGAATAGAGTTCTAATTTGGGACAATTTACAAAAAAGAGGCTAGCAAGGTCTAGGTTTTTGTATTCTCTGTATGATGTATGAAGATACAATTCTCCATTTGTTCTTAGAATGCATTGTCTCAAAAAGGGTCTTCTCTGTCTTACTTAAGCAGTCGGGTCTTTCGTATTCTATAAAAGGTTCAATAAATACTTTCTTGGAACTGTGGTTCAATAACATCTCGATTCACTCAGCCAGTGTTTATCTACCTCTTTTTATCTTCTGGAGCTTGTGGAAAATGTGAAATTGTTGTCTTTTTGAGAATAAACCATTCTCTGTGACAGTCATCCTTCAACAGGTAAAAGCTATATGTTTCTTGCATCTAGCTTCGAAGCATAAGCAAAAGAGCAGAAATATTGGTCCCAGTCCTCAGCTATTTTGTCCATGTGGATACTTTGATGGGGTAGTAGCCAAAGAACTGGGAGGTGTGGGCTTTGTTCTTCACCTAAGCAACCTTCATTTCATTTCTTTCTCTCTAGGTTGTGTCTCCAGCACAAATACCAGAGCTGAGATTCTTGCTCTCTGGGCTCTTCTTGCTGTATCTAAGATTATGGGGATCCCTCTGCAAACTTTATATGGTGACTCACTAGTCATCATCAATTGGGCTAATCAGATCTCGTCCTTGGACTCACCCTTTTTGTATCATTGGTGTAAGGATATCAGATCTCTCTTACAACACTTCTCGTCTCTGACTCTCAATCATATCTATCGAGAGCACAATCAGCAGGCTGACAATCTCTCCAAGTATGCTCTTGACTTGGATCTTGGTATTGGTTTCTTTACTGAATTTATGAATGGCATGATCTCGGATCATGGAAATTTTAGACTTTTTTAAGTCTTGTGCCGAGACATTGTCCCTTTCTTATTTTGGCACATTTTATTTCTTGTCTTACAGGACTCCGAGCAAACTGGGAGGAGACTTTTAGCCTATTGATCTTGCTCTCTGATCCATAGGGTTGGCTGTCTTGGCTCTTTGTTTCAGCACTCAACTTTGTGTTGATCTGCCTCTTGGATACTTTGCTGAGACTTGTGCTCATTTATTCTCAGCCTCCTTTACTTCTCTCTCAGACGAGAATGTATTGGTGCGTAGTGGGATCCCCATTATCTTCTTTACTGCTTGGAAGCCCATTTTTATATGGCTGTCATGTATAAGATGCCCTTTGACTCTTAATGAATAACAAGGACTGAAATTTTTTCTGTTGAAAAAAAAAATCAATGGACAATTAACTTAAAGGTGCAAATAAGCTAAAAGCTACATGCATGTTTGACCAATCATATTCCATATCAAAGCAAGCTAAACATATATTATTATCACCGGTATTTTATAGCAAAACATACGCTGATTGAAACCAAAATTGAGTTAATATTAGCAGCATATTATTAGTTCAATCAATAACCATGTAGAAAGAGTCGTAGTATTTTAATGTTCATGTGCTAACATCATACACCATATTGGCATAACCAAATAAATAACAACATTAATGATCCCTTATGAGTGTACGCTTATGTTTACCTAGCGATACCCTCGTGCTTAAACCATAGATAACCGCGTGAAGCACCCAGCCACCTTATTGGTTTGAATGGATTTAATGGAAGGCTAAGAGATCAAAGGACTGGGCAAAGAAAGGTCCACGCCAGTCAAACGCACCGATGGTGAAGTGAAGAGCATAGGTGGAAAGGTTTGGGAGCGTGGACGATGTAAGGAGCAACAACAAAAGGTATGTCATAGGTTAGAAGGAAGGAGGTCGTTGAAAAGGTGGTTGTGATGGGTAAGGGGAGGGAGAGATGCCACTGTGAAGGGAAACAACTGTGATGGGGATGCAGCGAAGAGGAGGCATACGCTAGCGTGGATGGGTTAAGAGCTGCGCATAAAAGATGGACCGTGGGTTGACTATATGACTGCTACACAGCAGCGAAGGAGGAAGGAGTGGTGGGGGGTGGCAGTGAAGGCATGAAGTTAGTGCAAAGGGAGAAGGAGAGGAGCTAGCAGGCTACGGAAGGTAAGGGAAGACCTAGTTCATGTGGAAGGGAATGGGGACTGTTGTATCGCAGCAATGGGGATAGCAACGAGGTGATTGTGTGGAGGAAGAGTTGCACGAGGAAGTAGAAACGGGCTCATGAAGAAGGCGGCCCGTCGAGGGGAGGTAAGCTACAAAGGAAGCAAATGGAGAAGGGAGGTGTTAGAAAACAAGACCGCATAGCAATAACAAATATACAGTTAAATCATAAACAAGATGCAAAACACATTAAAACATTACAAAGAGACACAAATATAATGTGGTTCACCTAAACGATGGGCTACGTCCACAAAGAAATTTCTAGTCCTTTTTATTACAGTACAGAAAGGTGAAGGGATACAACCTACAGCAAAACCGTTGCACTTCCTCTTCACACCCTCACAATATCTCTTCCAATACAATACAATACCATACTTAGTTGTTTTACAATGCTTTCTTTTATAGGAGAAATACAATGGGAAAATTCTAGGGTTAATCCAATACCATGGATCCACAAAACTGTTGGCCAAGACATGTCCCAAAAAAATTTCTTGGGGGCTCCCGAATCCCCATGTGTCGGGGGCGTTGCCCCAGAACCCCAAGGCAGGGGGAATGAGTGTACAGTACACCTAGGTTACAAACATGACTGAATAACATCTCTGGATCTGGAAGATTAGGCTCCACAACCAACAATCTCGCTCTTGGAGACTGGTCACAACAACTCTACCACCACTACACTTGTTGGAGTATGCTTTGGACCTTGGACTTGGCAAATTTCTTATTTTCACCTTCATGCTTAAAGGCCAACAAAAACCGAGAAGGAACTCAATTTCTCTCTAGTTACTCCCTTTGTCAACATGTCTGTAGGATTGTGGCTAGTATGTATCTTTTCCAATTTTAACAGTTCTTCATCTAGAACAGATCTTATGAAGTGGTACTTGAGTTGTATATGTTTAGTCCTCGAATGAAAGGATAAGTTCTTTGCAAGATGAATGGCACTTTGGCTGTCGCTGTACAACTTACCATTCTCCTGCTTCTTACCCAATTATTTCACGAACCTCTGCAGCCAAATCATCTCCTTACTAGCCTCTGTAGCAGCAACATACTCTGCTTCTGTTGTTGAAAGTGCAACAACCTGTTGCAGCTTTGAAATCCAACTTACTGCTATTCCACCCATAGTAAACACATACCTTGTGGTGCTCCTCTTGCTGTCTTTATCACCAGCCATATCTGCATCAACATATCCTTTTAGAATAGTTTATGAACCTCCAAAACATAATGCATGTGAAGTGGTACCTCTTAAATACCTGAGAATCCACTGTACTGCTTTCTAATGCTCTTTACCTGGATTATTCATATACCTGCTCACAACTCCCATTGCATGTGCAATATCTGGTCTTGAGCACACCATGGCATACATCAAGCTTCCAACCTCTGATGAATAAGGAATCTTGGACATGTAATCTATCTCTTCCCGTGTCTCTGGACACATATCCTTGCTTAGTTTGAAATGGCTAGCCAAAGGTGTACTGATTGGTTTTGCATTCTGCATTCTAAACCTCTACAACACCTTTTCCATGTACTCACCTTGAGACAACGTCAATTTGTGATTTTTCCTGTCTCTTGTTATTCTCATACCAAGGATTTGCTTTGCAACACCCAAATCCTTCATCGCAAATGATTTAGTTAGTTTTCTTTTGAGCACATTTATATCTTGCATGTTAGAGCCTGCAACAAGCATGTCATCCACATATAATAACAAGATAATATATCTTTCGTTAGCTATCCTCTTGAAATAAACACAGTGGTCAGAATGACATCTATCATAACCTTGTTTTGTCATAAACTTATCAAATTTTAAATACCACTGCCTTGGAGCTTGTTTCAGGCCATACAAGCTCTTCTTCAACCTGCAAACCAAATTCTCCTTCCCTTTGACCTCGTACCCTTGTGGCTGCTGCATATAAATCTCTTCCTCCAAATCCCCATGGAGAAAGGTTGTTTTTACATCTAACTGTTCAAGATGCAAATCTTCTACTGCCACTAGACTTAAAATAGTTCTAATTGAAGTCATTTTAACAACAAGAGAAAATATTTCATCAAAGTATATACCTTTCTTGTGTGCAAACCCCTTTACAACAAGTCTAGCATTTTACTGCTTCTTTCCTCCATCTTCTTCCTTCAACCTGTAAACCCATTTATTCTGCAATGCCCTTTTTTTCTGTAGGAAACTTAACCAAATCCCAAGTCTAGTTTCTTACCAATGAGTCCTTCTCCTCATCCATGCCTTGCTCCCACTTATTTCTAGTTTCTACCTGCATTGCTTCTTCAAAACATTCTGGTTCACCATAATTAGTCATCAATAAATAATACAGTGAAGGAGAGAATCATTCATGGGGTCTACTTAACCTGGTAGATTTTCTTACATTTGCAGGAGTTTCAGGTACCTCCTACTGCTCTTGATTTTCCGGTGCCTTTGGAACTTCATTTTATTTGATTTCATCAAGCATTGTGTACTATGTGTCTTCCTTTTCTTCTTTCTTTCCCTGCAACTAATCTTTGTACATGACCTTTTCATTGAATACTACATCTCTACTCCTAATCATTTTGTGATTTTTAAGATCCCATAAGCGATAACCAAAATCATTAACCCCGTATCCAATAAAGGTACATTTCTTGGATTTAGCCTCAAGTTTTGTTCTATCATCTTTATCAATATGGACAAATGCTTCACAACCAAAAGTTCTTATAAATGAGTATTTTACCTGTTTACCTATCCATGCCTCCTCTAGAATGCCACCATCCAAAGCACTTGAAGTCCCTCTATCTATTAAATAAACAACAGTGTTTACAGCATCATCCCAAAACTGTAAGGGCAACCCTGCATGCAATCTCATACACCTTGCACGCTTCATGATCATTCTGTTCATCCTTTCTGACACACCATTTTCTTGTGGTGTTCCATGGACTGTCTTCTCTCTGTGAATCCCATTGTGTGAATAGTAACTGTCAAACTCCTTACTACAGTACTCGCCTCCATTATCAGATCTAAGACATTTCAACCTTTTTCCTGTCTCATTCTCAGCCAAAGCTTTCCACTTCTTAAAAGTATCAAACACATTAGATTTTTGTCTAATGCAATAAACCCAAGTTTTTCTAGTTTCATCATCAATAAAAGTAACATAATAATGAGAGCCACCAAGAGATTGTACCTACACTGGTCCACATACATCTATATGGACAAGCTCTAACTTTTCACTCTTCTTTTATTTCCCAGCCCTGATAAATCTAACTCTCTTCTATTTTCCATAAACACAATTCTCACTGAATTCCAAACTTACCTACTTCAGATCTGGAAGCAGTTTCCTTGAGTGGAGAATCTGCATCCCCTTCTCACTCATGTGGCAAAGCCTATGATGCCACAACGTCGCACCTATTTCTGTGGAAGAATAATCAATATTATGAGGACATAAATATAATGTACCTACCCTATCTCCTTTTGCTATTACAAGTGATCCTTTAGTTATCTTCCACCACGTTTCTCCAAACGTAGACAAACAACCGCTATCTCCCAACTACCCTGTTGAGATCACATTTCTTTTCATAGCAGGAATGTGCCTTACATCCTTTAGCAGCCAGTCATTTCCATTATTTAACTTAATCCGTACCTTACCCTTTCCAACAACTTTACATGGTTCATCATCCCCCAATAGCACATGCCCAAAATCACCTTGAACATAATCATGAAAGAATTTCCTATGGGGTGTAGCATGACATGAATCCCTTGAATCTACTACCATATAATCACTAGTATTATCTAATGCAAGAATCAAAGCATCTTGTAACACATCCCCTGCTACATTCGCTTCCTAAGTAGTCTCTTATTGTCTGTCTCCTTTCTTCTTTGGAGCTCTGTAGTCTTTCTTTAGATGTCCTTTCTTACCACAGTTCCAGCACTCTATTTTTTGAATCTGGACTTAGATCTTCCCTTTTTAGACTTGCCGCAATTTCCTGGGCTCCTTTCTCTCTCGTTTTGTCTCCCTGTGCTCTCCATGGTCAACGCATTACTTGATGTCTCACCTGTGCTTTTTCTTCACATTTCCTTGCTAAGAATAACACCAACAACATCATCAAACTTAAGAGTGTTTGAACTAGGGACAGAGTTAGTTATAGCCATGACCAAGCTATTCCAGCTTTCTGGCAATGAGCACAAGATTAGAAGAGCCCTAACCTCATCATCAAAGTTCACTTTTACAGAACTTAACTGACTGGTAAGTGTATTAAACTCATTTAAATGGTCAGTAACAGATCCACCTTTCGACATCTTCATATTAAATAAACGCTTCATTAAAAATACCTTGTTAGAAGTCGAGCGTTTTTCATAGAGCTTACTCAATGCGCTCATCGCACCCTCTGTTGTTTTTTCTTTCGAAATATTGAAGGCCACCGATGAAGCTAGGCACACTCGTATTGTTCCCAGTGCCTTTCTGTCAAGAACCTCCCATTATTCATCCTTCATAGCCGTCGGTTGTTTTGCTTTTCCACCCAAAGGCAAGTACAGATCCTTCTGGTACAGATATTCCTCTCTTTGCATCTTCCATAGCTGATAGTTTTGGCCGTTAAATTTCTCGACCCTAAATGTTCCTTCTTCTGCCATTGCTCCCACTCGAACCAGGAACCCTTCTTTCTTGCGAGTTTACCAACCAAATAGACCTTTTGGCTCGGATACCAATTGTTAGAAAACAGGACCGCAGAGCAATAAAAAATATACAGTTAAATCATAAACAAGATGAAAAACATATTAAAACATTACAGAGAAACATAGATATAACGTGGTTCACCCAAATGATGGGCTACGTCCACAAAGAAATTGCCAGTCCTTTTTATTACAGTCCAAAAAGGTGAGGGGATGCAACCTGCAAGAAAATCGCTGCACTTCCTCTTCATGCCCTCACAGTCTCTCTTCCAATACAATACAATACCATACTCAGTCGTTTTACAATTCTTTCTTTTCAATAGGGGAAATACAATTGAAAAATTATAGGGTTAACCCAATACCATGGGTCCGCAAAACTGTTGGCCAACACATATCCCAAAAAGTTTTCTCGGGGGCTCTGCCCCCGAACCCTAAAGTAGGGGGAATGAGTGTACAGTACACCTGGGTTACAAACACAATTGAATAATATCTCTGGATCTGGAAGATTAGGCTCCACAACCAACAGGAGGTCTGTAGCACTAGCGTAACACGAGGATGCAGCACGAGTGGAAGGTTGTTGCTAAGGTTGCGATGGGTGGCAAGGCGTTGGCCGCGAGAGATTGGTAGGCATGTTGAGAGGTCCATTGAGAGTGTTGAGAGTGCTTAGAGGACCAATGTAAAGGGTTTTGAGAGTGGACGAGAGGCTTGTAGTGTGAAGAAGTTGGGGGAAACCGTAGCATGGAGGGATAGGGCTGAGGAGGAGAAGAGATGATGCATGAGTGAGAGCACATAAGGTGTTGCAAGCCACGAGAGGGGATACACCAATGAGGTTTTGAAGAATGGAGCACGAGGTGGAGGAACCACATTGACCTTATGGAACCGTTGTAGGTGTTGGAAAGGTGGGAGAGGTTAGGTTTTTCTAGTAGATGTTAGAGTCTGCACTTAGGGTAGTGAGGTTTAGAAAAGGTTGTATGGAGATAGCAAATGGAGAGGTCAACAGGCTACTAGGGCATCGAAGATAAAGGTATACCAATGAAGGGTAAGTACTAGGCTAGTGATCATGCGACCAATCAACCTTAACCTAGACTAACCTAGAAAACATAAACTAAACACTAACTTAACTAACCCTAAAAACTATCCTAAAACTAATATAAAGCTAACCTAAGACTAACCCTAGACTAGATGTGTGAGAAGATAATAGTGTGAAAACCCTAACATAAGCCCTACCTAAGCTAGGTTTTCTAAGGAGGAATGCTAACTTAGTGAGGAAGGATCCTAGGTTAAACAACTAGCCTAGAAAAACTAAGTTGAATCCCTAGGGCACTCTCATAAGGAGTTGTGTCGTCATTTCTTAAGGTGACAAGAGGAAGGTAAAGGCCTATCCTAGGGCAGAGTGCAGCTCTAAGGCTACCACCAAGACTCAAACACTCACATCTACCAACATCTAAACAATAAGGTCAGAAGATTGACCTCCTTGTGCTTGTGTTCATCCAACAAATCGAAGCATCACCAAAAGCAGAGATTCACCAAAGCATACCATAAAAACAACTTGCATTAACCAAAAAACTTCTTCAAAGTAGCACATCCATCCAGACAAACCCTAATAAGGGTAAAACAAGGGCATAGTGATTTATCCCATCAGTTCTAATTTAAAATGAAAGTGAGGATATCTATTGATATGATCTCACACTCACTTTTACACATAAAATTGAGGCCGACATGCCTTAAAACAAGTAATTTTGCAATTATTAAATGTCAACTTAAAATTAAAAGAAAATAATAATAAAATATAGACTAAGGTAGGCTACCTAGGGGTATTTCCATCCCCAAGTGCCAAAACACACTCAAATAAGTGAATCGCTCCTAACGAAAGGCTGGAGTAGGCTGGAGGGAGGGCGTTATGCCCCATATAACCCCTAGAATACTGTAAAATCCCTCAACACCCTCCTCAAAGCATGGAAATGACCTGGCATGGAAGATGCCTTCCTCTAAGGAAAGAAGGCCATGGAGAGAAAGGAACAACTGACTAAATGGTCAGGGGGGTGTATGAAGTGGTCGTGACTGAATACTAATGTCTTGTGGTTGAAGCAGAGGCCACCGGAGTGCTCAAGAAGGGAATGGAGCCATGAGACCCATTAGTAAACCTTTAGGGGGCCCAGACACCAACCCTTAGGTTAAAAACCTCTTTAAAGGGTCATCAGCAATGCCATTAAGCCATACTACCATCAAAGGAGGACCAAAGGGTCTATCCATGACCTCCATCACTCAATAACACCCCTCTTAGTCGAAAAAATTGTTCCTCTCTCCCTCGGGTACACATGAAGGTGCGTTGGGTACAAGTGCAGCATAACAATGGCTCCAATTGCGGGACGAGTGCTCTTCCCCAGAGTGCTCGAGAACCTGTGAATCTACTGGTACATGTAGACCTGAGCACATATCAAATTCTTGAGAGATTAAAAGTATATAGAGACAGACACTTTCGTCTTGCTTTGTTCGCGAAATGAGAGAAACAAACTAAGAATAATGAAAACTAACTAGATAACGAGAAGACGTCAAATGTAATGCACAGAAATACACCTAATGCAACTAACCTAACCTAAAATCGATATCCAAAATAAATTAAGTGAAATCATACCACCAATGTAACCATTTGAGTAAGAAATTCATACATGTCATCTTACCTTTGTCCTTTAGTGTAATCCAAGACAATACCTCATTGATTATATGTTGAGTTTTTATCAGTATCTTTATCTTAATGATTTTAGGACAGTGAACATTCTTAAGAACCTGGAAAACTTGAAACTTATACCATGGAGAAGCATCATTTTGATAGGATTTGATGATCCTTTCTTCTAGTGAGGTTATGTACTGGACAACTCCGCCATACATATCTTCTAAAATGTTTTTCCTGAAACTTGGCCATGAATCCCAACTTTGGGAGGCTATCTATGGAGTTGGAATTTGCAAATATTCATATGTGAGCCACAACCCATCTCTCCATTTACTCAAGATTTTCTTTGTGCATACAGGTATATTGCTTATCTTTTCCGCAATCGTGTTAGTAACCCCAATAATCTTTGAACTTTTGAAATTGTTAACAATATAATCCATACCTTCATGCTTCAAATGAAAAGATAAACAATAAATATTAGGAAACTGAGGGATGAAAACCATACATTTCCACCTACTTTCCTCGGTCTTGTTGAGACGTATCATCAAGGGCTTGTCGGTGTAGGGTAGAGCTGGTTGAACAACTTCTTCTATGCTTCTTGAGGGGCACAACTGAAAGTGATAACTTAAGCTCATCATATGTTGAATATCTGAAAAAAGAATCCTTTGTGTGACATGCTTCCCTATTGCAGGATGAGTATGATGGTGACATCATGGAAGACTCACCAGAGATACAAGGTTCCAAATCTTCAAACTTTTCATCATAATGGGTCATATGCATATAACAACTATCTACAAAGTTTGGTGTTGTTCCATCTTTAATTATGGTGGTGAAAGGGTTGATCCATTCTTCATCATTAACCTCATAAGGGGAAGGAATGATCATATCTCTATCAACAAGGGATTCATATTTTATGTCTTCAACATCCCTGTTGGAGGTGACTAAGAGTTCCTCGTCCCAATCAGTTTCAAGTTCTGGCTCTTCTTGAGTAACTTCATCAAGCTTCTCTTTCTCACTGCAATATATTGGGATAATTCTACATGGTCTCGAGGAATCATAGAGAGGTGGACCCATAAATGTACAGTAACCATCATCCTTAGAATTTCTATTATTATGTTCCCAGAGATCTAGTATGTCGTCAGGAGTTTATCTATGTTGGAAGGGAGAACTCATCCTATATTCGGCTTATTCAACTAGGAATTTCGAATCTTCATATATCAGACCATCATCATATCCATCTGTCGGGGAAGATTAATCTATCGTGCTCAAGATATCATCAGTTAAACCTTAAACAATGGTTGCTTCAACTTGATCTTTGTTTCAGGATTCCTTACTGAACAAGTCCTTCGTATGCTTGACATGAGGTATTCATTCGTCACGGTTCCCTGAATCCCAGTGGTTACAAAATGTTTCTACCAATTCTGCAAATGATGATACCGTTCCTTTATCTAGGCCCACAAACCAAACAAGGGCCTTTCCTCCCAGGTGAAGGACAAATGATCGCATGTAAACGTCTTCTTCTTCTTTGATACAATATTATGAATCCATAGTCATAAACCATCACACATGATGCTCGACATTATCATGGTCACCCTTGAAGGCATGCCATAATACCTCGAGTAGATAATCTAAGTATCTTGGGAAAGATGATAAATCAAGAGGAGCGAAACCAATTTCTATTTATGTAGCAGTTGGATTATCAGGATCTTCAAACTCGAATGGAATATCATATTTGGTTCCTTCTCTTGCATCATTTTGAGTCTAGATTTTTTCCAGGGTTTCTTCCCATATTCCATCGATCATGGCCTTTCTTTCCCATTCTTCTACACCGTAATCCCAATCCACGTTGAATGCATTAATGAATTTCCTGAGAGAAGAAAAACTTCTGCGAGGAAAACTCTCACACCAATTTCTGACAGATAAGTTGTCTTCTAGGTGAAGAGATAACATAAATATCCTCATCCTAATGTCTTCATGCACGATGTTACTTTCTCGGATGAATTGCATGAATGTTTTCACATGGGATGCCACAAGGTGCTTTTACTGCTGGAATGATGGAAAAAGTGCCTTCCCACCATATTTAATGGCATACTTGTGTGGGAAACTTGGAATGCATGAGAATTCCAATATGTCCATCCACAATTCATAATTAGATTCCAACTCGTTAGAATTCCCTGTCTTTATAGAGTACTTTTTTTTATTTTTCTTTGATTGGAGTCACTAGGTGAAACCTGCCAAGTTAGTTAAGCAAATATCACCAAGTACTAAATAAAACAAGGGCGTACCTGATAGATGGGACGGGCTGAGCTATTTGTGGAGTCGCCAGGTAAGCCTACAGGTTATTCCTTAAAAAAAAAATGCAATCATATACAACCAAGGACTTCAAAACTTACCCAATTGCCAAGCCTTGTTGGGCTTTTCTTTGTGGAGTCGCCAGGTAAGATCTGCAAGATTAGTCTTCAATAATATTTTCAAAATACCCAGAAAGACTTAACTCATTTTTTCTTATTGGATTTTGTTCTTTCCAGGGTGTGAATGAATATGGATCAACCACTTCAAATTTTGAAATGGTCCCTGGCAATGGCACAAAAATGTTACTAGTTGAAATGGCAGTCCAAGCCACTGACAAGCATATGCAAAGAAAGTGACCACTATCACCTTAGTCACTTCTCCTAACTTCTTCGAAAGTTGAAACCTCCTAGGGAAGAGCCATATTTTGATCCTCCAAAGACACTTAAACAATGTATTCTCTTTAGAGACTAAAGATGAGTGCCCATGGAGTCGGATATAACAGTGAGTTTGTAGTGTAAAACGTGAGTAAGAAGATGTAACTTATTAAACAATAAGTAGAGAAATATCATTACATTATTAGCCAATTACCATGTAAAGAGTAATATTATAAATTTTAACTATAATCATGCAATTATCAAAGGAAAATTAATTCAAAGGTGCAAACAAGCTAAAAACTACATGCATGTTTAACCAATCGTATTCCATATCGAAGAAAGCTAAACATTTATTATTATCACCAATATTTTATAGCAAAACATACGCATATTGAAACCAAATTTGAGTTAATATTAACAACATATTATTAGTTCAATCAACAACCATGTATAAAGAGTCGTAGTCTTTTAATGTTCATGTGCTAACATCATACACCATATTGGCCTAACCAAATAAATAACAACATTAATGATCCCTTATGAGTGTATGCTTATGTTTACCTAGCGGTACACTCGTTCTTAAACCAGAGGTAACCGCATGAAGCACCCAAACACCTTGTCGATTTGAACAGATGTAATGGAAGGCTAAGAGATCAGGAGACTGGGAATAGAAAGGTCTACGCCAGTCAAACACACTGGTGATGAAGCGAAGAGCACGGGTGGAAAAGTTTGGGAGCATGGACAATGAGGTAGAAACATCAAAAGGTCTGTCATAGGTTAGAAGGAGGGAGGTCGTTGGAATGGTGGATGCGATGGGTTAGGGGAGGGAGAGATGCTCCTGTGAAGGGAAGTATCTCCGATGGGGATCCAACGATGAGGAGGTATATGCTAGCGTGGAGGGGTCAAGATCCGCGCGTAGAAAATGGATAGTGGGTTGACTATACAACCGTTGCACAACAACGAAGGAGGAAGGAGCGGTGGGGGGTGGCAGAAAAGGCGTGAAGTCAGTGCGAAGGGAGAAGGAGAGGAGCTAGCAGGTTGCAGAAGGAAAGTTCAGACCAAGTTCGTGTGGAAGGGAATGGGGACCAATGTATCACAGCAACGGGGATAACAACGAGGTGATTGTATGGAGGAGGGAGGGCGGTAGTGTTGGTGTAAAACGAGGACACAGTGCAAGCAGAAGGTGTTGAATTTTTCATAATCTGTTTCGTAATCAATATCAGTGATTTGATTATAGGACCTAGAACTTTCAGGTTCTTTACCAGCATTATATAAAGCGGAATTTGAACATGAATTAATTTATTAGCTGACTCCATTTTGTTTTTGCAGATATCTGACTGCTTCAGATCTTCAGATCAGTAAAGCCTCTCTGCTTCAGGCTTTAGCACAGTAAATCCTCTGCTACAGGATTTCTAAACAGTAAACCCTTTGCTTCAGTCTTCAACACAGTAAATCCTCAGCTTCAACCTTCTTTAAAACAGAAAACATGTTTCTCTCTCTTACCCTTTTCCAATACACTCTTTCAGATATTAATTGATGGGTATTCTGAAGGTTCCTTTTATGGGTGGAGAGAGGACCGGTTTCCAAAAGACCGTTATTCTCCACTTGCCCATCATAGTAGGAGATTCGAGACCATTTCCCTGAATTCGTTAGCAAGAACTCCGTGAAAAACATAACTGCTGCCAGCACATGCGTCTCATCATGTGGGTCATTAAAAACTGATTTAGGAAATTAGTCTTACATTCTCCCACTTGGCACATTTGATAGCTTAACGTTAGAGTTTAACAGAGTAGACATTAGATGCACCATAAGTCATATTCATCTTGGTTTTCAGTGGATCATCATAATATTATAATTAAACAACCTAGTAATGTGAGTCATGACGGTTCCATGTCAATAAAACAACATAGTCCCTTTCATGTACCACAACATTAGTAACCTATTTAATTAGTCTATAAGAAAGGAGTGTGTTCATAAGGTCCAACAATAATGTCCCTTGTCAGAGACTATTCTTGTCATCATACATTTTATTCTCATACATGTACGTACACATTTAGAACAAGATTTATCAAACAAAAACACCTTTATTAAGATCTCAAAGTGTCAAATAAAATAAACAAAATAATGCGATTTATTTCATAAAAATAGCAACTATTATGTGCTACGTTAAATACCCATTCTATTAGCATGTTCCTTAAATGTCTTTGGTGGTAACCCTTGTGTCAATGGATTTGCAACCATGAGCAGTGTCCTTATGTGTTCAATTGACACTCGTTGTTTCTGAACTTCTTCTTTAATGGAAAAGTATTTCAGTTCCATGTGTTTAGCACCATTAGAATACTTGTCATTCTTAGAGAAAAATACAGCGGCGGGGTTATCAAAATAAATCCTCAGTGGCTTGGCAATAGAGTCGACAACCCCAAGTCCTGAGATAAAATTTCGCAACCAAAATCCATGAACCGTGGCCTCAAAGCATGCCACAAATTCAGCTTCCATAGTGGATGAAGCAGTGATGGTTTGCTTCGCACTTTTCCATGATATTGCTCCTCAAGCTAATAGGAACAAATAACCAAAAGTGGACTTCCTACTATCAACACATCCAGCAAAATCCGAATCTGAGTAGCCAATCACCTCTAGATTATTAGACCTCCTAAATGTGAGCATGTAATCCTTCGTTCCCTGCAAGTACCTCATCACTTTCTTTGCAGCTTTCCAGTGATCCAATCCAAGATTAATTTGGTATCTTCCCAACATACCAACTGCAAAACTGATGTCTGGTCTAGTGCAAGTCTGTGCATACATTAAAATTCCTATTGTAGAAGCATAAGGAATTCCTTCCATCTGTTTTCGTTCCCATTCATTCTGCGGACATTGCATAAGGCTGAATTTATCCCCTTTCTGAATAGGGGCATCACCAGCTGAAAATTTATTCATTCTGAATCTTTCTAGAACTCTTTCGATATAAGCCTTCTGAGACAATCCTAACAATCTACGTGATCGATCCAAAAATATTTCAATTCCTATCACATAAGATGCCTCACCCATATCTTTCACTTCAAAATTCATAGAGAGAAACTTTTTGGTTTCATGTAATAAACCAAGATTACTGGTGGCAAGCAATATGTCATCAACATACAAAATCAGAAATATAAACTTACTCCCACTAACCTTCAGATATATACACCGATCAACAGTGTTTTCCTTAAATCCAAAAGAAGTAATGGTATTATGAAACTTAAGATACCATTGCCGGGAAGCTTGTTTAAGTCCATATATTGATTTCTTAAGTTTGCAAGCCAGGTGTTCTTTTCCTTTAATGGAGAAACCCTCAGGTTGATCCATATAGACATCTTCCTCTAAACTCCCATTCAGAAAAGCCGTTTTCACATCCATTTGGTGCAGTTCTAAATCATAATGAGCTACCAATGCCATAATGATTCTAAGTGAGTCCTTCTTGGACACAGGAGAGAAGGTCTCTCTATAATCTATGCCTCCTTTCTGAGTGAAACCTTTGGCCACAAGTCTAGCTTTATGTCGTTCGATATTATCCTTAGAGTCGCGTTTGGTCTTAAAGACCCATTTGCAACCAACTTTCTTGTATCCTTCGGGCAATTCAATGAGATCCCAGACTTCATTTTGGTCCATTGATTTCAATTCATCATTCATGGCATTAATCCATTTAGCAGAATCATTACTTTCTATGGCTTGTGAAAATGAAACCGGATCCTTACACGCTCCTACATCAAAATCTAATTCTTGTAGATAAACCACATAATCATCCGAAATAGCAGACCTCCTCTGCCTTTGAGATCTCCTTAATACTACTTCTTGTGGTCCATCTACCATCGGTTCATCGGTGACAGCCTCATTATGGAGTGGTGGTTCATTAATTTGTTGTTCAATGTTGTCAGGTTGTTTATCAATGATAGGAACAACAATTTCCTTTGAAGCCATAGGTACAAGAACTTGTACCCTAACTTCTTGGATAACCACATTTTGTAATTCATCACTCCCACTGACTTCACCATTTTCAATGAATCTGGCATGACCAGTCTCTACAATTCTCGTACTGTGATTAAAGCAATAAAACCTATACCCTTTGGATTTTTCAAGGTAACCAATAAAATAACCACTGATCGTTCTAAAATCCAATTTCTTTTCATGTGGATTGTACAATCTAACCTCTACTAGACAACCCCAAACATGCAGGTGTCTTAAACTCGGTTTCCTTCCTGTCCACAGTTCAAAAGGGGTTTTTGGAACTGACTTACTAGGAACCCGATTTAATAAGTATACAACGGTCTTAAGAGCATACATCCACAATGACTTGAGTAAATTGGAATTACTTAACATAATCCTAACCATATCCATTAAAGTACGATTACGCCTTTCAGCTACACCATTATGCTGTGGCGTTCCAGGCATAGTATACTGTGCACATATGCCATGCTTTTCAAGGATTTTAGCAAATGGGCCAGGGCACTGCCCTGTTTCATCATACTTTCCATAGTATTCACCACCTCTATCAGATCTGATGATTTTCACTTTTCTGTCTAATTTCCTTTCAACCTCAGTAATATATACCTCAAGGGAATCCATCGATTGAGATTTTTCATGCAGCAAATAGACATAACCATAGCGTGAAAAATCGTCAATAAAGGTGATAAAATACTTTTCTCCACCAAAAGATGGATTGTCAAAAGGCCCACAAATGTCTGAATGGATAATCTCAAGAAGCTCAGTACTTCTTGTGGCACTTTTTCTGGTGTGTTTGATTTGTTTTCCCTTAATACAATCTACACACACTCCAAGATCAGAAAAATCTAAGTTCAAGAGAATCCCATCTTTTACTAATCTAAGTAACCTTTCTCTGGAAATATGTCCCAGCCTTTTATGCCACAAGTATGAGGAATTTTCATTCATGAGACAACGTTTAATACCAACATTATGATGCAGGGTAAGAATAGTTTCAGCAAATTGATTATCAAGTTTTAATTTGTACAAACCATCAGAAAGAATGCCCGAACCAACAAAAGAGGTACTCTTAAACAAACTGAAACTTTTATTTCCAAAATTACAGAAGTAACCATCAATATCAAGTCTAGACAAGGAAATTAAATTTCTGGAAATAGAAGGAACATAAAGAGTCTGAAACAAATCCAAATGATAACCAGAATCTAGAAATAAACGATAAGTCCTAATGGTTTCAACTGGAGCTTTAACCCAGTTTCCCATGAATAGAAAATTCTCATTTGGATTTGTGGTTTGGGTTGTAAGGAATCCCTGCATGGTATTAGAAACATGAGTAGTAGCCCCAGGGTCAATCCACCAAGTATTAGAAAGAACTTCAGTTAGGTTTGATTCGAAACAAACAGAAATGAAATTCATACCTTTCTTTTCGAACCATTCCTTACGTTTTGGACAGTTTTTCTGATAGTGTCCCGACTTTTTACAGAAGTGACACTCATCACTGTTCCTTTCCTTCTGATAAGCCTGAGAACCTTGATTAGGCTCATTAGCCTTGGATGGTGTTCGCTTCATGCCCTTTCTAGCCTTTTTCCCTTTCCTTTCGGCTCCTTGAGTTGTGAAATGAACTGCATGTTGTCCATGTTGCTTAAGTCTTGCCTCTTCTTGATTGAGCATACCGGCCAACTCATTCACATTCCACTTATCCTTAATAGTGTTATAGTGAATCTGAAATGGCCCATACTGAGGAGGTAAGGAGTTTAAAATGAATTGCACAAGAAAGAACTCATCCACATTCATCTCAAGAGTCTTTAATTGAGCAGCCAAGTTTGTCATTTCAAGGACATGCTCATGCATTCCACGCGTACCATCAAACTTCATGGTGGTAAGCTTAGCCATCAGTGTCCTAGCAAGAGACTTGTCTGCAGTTTTGAAATGCTCTTCCACAGATTTCAGAAATTCTTTAGCATTTTCAGTATTAGGAAGAGTTGACTTAATGTTGTTTGCTATAGTCATCCGCATAAACTTAAGGCTCGCTTTGAATGTAGATTTTTCTTCTGCACTGCTGTCACTAGCAATAGCAGCCGGTTTTTCAGATTCAAGTGCTACATCCAGATCCAGAACACCAAGATGAAACTGAACCTTCTCTTTCCAATCTGAGAAATTCATTCCATTCAAGATCGGGACAGAAGAGGCATGCGAATGCAGCGAAATAGGAACTGATACTGCAATCATAAATACATGCTTGTGACATTGATGCTAAGAGTTATAAATAATTGGAAAAACATGGTTAAACAATAGAGAATAGTATTACCGTGACCTACCTTTGGGCTAATCTTATGGTAAACTATTAACAATTATGGTGATTTCCTTTCACCTAATAGGACTAATTGATAAAATATTCACAACTAAGTAAGTATGTTACCTTTGAGTATCCGCACTAGCCTCAATCGTGAATACCCATCAACCATCCTACTCCAATTAATTAATCTTTCAAAAATTGGTGCACCTTTGGGTCAACCTAATATTCTTGTGACTAAATAATTTCGATTTGCAGAGTCATTATTTTAACACCAGGGAAAACAAGCATTAAATCTCGATAATTTGACTTAATATCTACGTGTCTTTTCGGTTGGACTACTTTGGTGGCTACCAAACCGTATCTTAATATAGACCTTAAATCAATGTAACGACTTTGCATATTGAATTAACAGTAATGTGTTTCAATAGAGTAAAATAAAACATTATGTCATCATTCACTATAACAAAAAGAAAGCATTCACTATAACAGAGTAAAAGAAAGATTCACTATAATAATTATACTTACAGGAAACTAAAACTTGGTTGAGTTTCCAACACCTCACCTTTCCGTAACTGGATTCATTAACAGTTAATTTTGTCTATAATTTGCACACTATATACCCTAATTTCATACAGTGGCTTTCAACCTGTCTATTACTATGTATTCATGAAACTGATATATGATTTCACAGGATACATATGTCAGATAAAAATTTATGGAAAGAGAAAAGAAAGTTCTATACACAGGCTCTGATACCACATGTTGAATTTTTCATAATCTATTTAGTAATCAATATCAGTTATTTGATTACAAAACCTAGAACTTTCAGGTTCTTTACCAACATTATATAAAGCGGAATTTGAACATGAATTAATTTATTACCTGACTCCATTTTTTTTTTGCAGATATCTGACTGCTTCAGATCTTCAGATCAGTAAACCCTCTCTGCTTCAGGCTTCAGCATAGTAAATCCTCTGCTACAGGATTTCTGAACAGTAAACCCTTTGCTTCAGTCTTCAGCATAGTAAATCCTCAGCTTTAGCCTTCTTTAAAACATAAAACCTGTTTCTCTCTCTTACCCTTTTCCAATACACTCTTTCAGATATTAATTGATGGGTATTCTGAAGGTTCCTTTTATGGGTGGAGAGAGGACCGGTTTCCCCAAGACCGTTATTCTCCACTTGCCCATCATAGTAGGAGATTCGAGACCATTCCCCTGAATTCGTTAGCAAGAACTCTGTGAAAAACATAACTGCTGCTAGCACATGCGTCTCATCATGTGGGTCATTAAAAACTGATTTAGGAAATTAATCTTACAGAAGGTTGTTTCTAAGGTTGCGACGGGTGGCAAGGCGTTGGCCACGGGAGGTTGGTAGCCCTGTTGAGAGGTCCGTTGAGAGTGTTAAGAGTGCTGAGAGGACCAACATAAAGGGTGTTGAGAGTGGACGAGAGGCTTGCATGGTGAAGAAGCTGGGAGAAATCGCAGCGTGGAGGGATAGCGCTGAGGAGGAGAAGAGAGGATGCATGAGTGAGAGCACAAACAGTGTTGCAGGCCACGAGAGGGGATACACAAAGAGGTTTTGAGGAATGGAGCTCGAGGTGGAGGAATCACGGTGACCTCGTGGAACCTCTGTAGGTGTTGGAAAGGTGGCAGAGGTTAGGTTTTCCAGCAGGGTCTGCGCTTAGGGTAGTGAGGTTTACAAAATGTTGTAGGGAGCTAGCAAATGGAGAGGTTAATAGGATTCTAGGGTAGCGAAGATAAATGGAAACCATTGAAGGGTAAGTACTAGGGTAGCTTTCATGTGACCAATCAACCTTATTCTAGACTAACCTAGAAAACCTAAACTAAACACTAACTTAACTAACCTTAAAAAATATCCTAAAACTAATATATAAAGCTAAATTAAGACTAACGCTAGATTAGATGTGTGAGAAGATAATAATGTGAAAACTTAGAGAAAACCTTAGCACAAGCCCTACTTAACCTAGGGTTTCTGAGGAGGAGCACTAATCTAGTGAGGAAGGATCCTAGGTTAAGCAACTAGCCTAAAAAAATTAAAGCGAAACCCTAGGGCACTCTCATAAGGAGATGTGTCGTCATTTTCTAAGGTGACAAGAGGAAGGCAAAGGCCTATCCTAGGGCAAATTACAGATGTAAGGCTACCACCAAGACTCAAACACACACATCTACCAACATCAAAACAAGAAGGCGAGAAGTCGAACCTCCTTATGCTTGTGTTCATCCAACAAATCAAAGCATCACCCAAAGCAGAGATTCACCAAAGAATTACCATAAAAATAGCTTGCATTAACCAGAAAACTTCTTCAAATGTAGCATATCCATCTAGAGAAACCCTAATAAGGGCAAAACAAGTGCATAGTGATTTATCCCATCAGTTCTGATTTAAAATGAAAGCAAGGAGATCTATTTATATGATCTCACAGTCACTTTGACACATAAAATCCAGGTCGACATACCTTAAAACAAGTTTTTTTGTAATTATTAAATGTCAACTTAAAATTCAAAGAAAATAATAATAAAATATAGACTAAGGTAGGCTACTTGGGGGTATTTGCATCCCCAGGTGCCAAAATATGCTCAAATAAGTGAATCGCTCCAAACGAAAGGCCAGAGCGGGTTGGAGGGAGGGATTTATGCCCCATCTAACCCCTAGAATACTGTAAAATCCCTCAACACCCTCCTTAAAGCATGGAAACGACTTGGCATGGAATATTCCTTCCTCTAAGGAAAGAAGGCCAGGGAGAGCGAGGACCCACTTACTAAAGGGCCAAGAGTGTGTATGAAGTGGCCACGACTGAAGACTAGTGTACTATGGATGAAGCATAGGCCACCAGAGCGTGCAAGAAGGGAATGGAGCCATGAGACCCAGTAGTCAACCCTTATGGGCCCCAGACACCAACCCTGAGGTTAAAAAACTCTTTAAAGGGTTGTCAGCGGTTCCATTAAGCCATAGTACCCTTAAAGGAGGACCAAATGGTCTAGCCATGACTGCCATCGCTTAATAACACCCCTCTTGGTCGAAAAAAATGGTCCTTTCTCCCTGGGGTACACCTGAAGGTGTGATAAGTACAAGTGCAGTGTAACACATACAAAATGTCCAAACATATGGATGAAAAGCTTTGGCCAAAATGGATGAATAGGTGAAAAGCATTATGACAACTACTTAAATATAAAATTACTACAACTATGATGCATAGCTAAGAGCAAAGAGGTGCTATCAAAATGATGAATCAATCAAACAACAAAATTATCACACTTTCATGTCCACTGCTTCTCATTCAGTATGGTTATTATAACTAAATGAATTAAATAAATTAACCAAATAAAAATAGTGAAGTTTTAATTTATCAAGAAAAGATATTAAATTATGTTCATGTAATTTTTATTAACAAATGGCAATTCTCTAATATTGGTTGACATAATTAAAATGATTACCTATAATGAGAAAAGTTAAATTACTTATGACAATATATTTCATCTTAATGAATGCCAATCTTTTTTATATAATCTTATGTTGCACTGGTCTCGAGGACGGGGGAACGCAGGGGACGCGGGGATGAGTTTCTGGGACGACTAGAGCGCACCCCCAATTTTTCAAGGGACAATAGGTTGGGGACAACAATTATATAATATAAAATTTAAAAATTATATATATATATATATATATATATATATTGAAACATCAAAATATACATGTTTGCAGCCTTTGATTGAGATAAATGAGTCATAAAAATGAAAATTTAGAACATGATTGCAACATGAAATTAAAATATCTGCCATGTAAACTTTATAAAAAAACTGAAAATTTCAAAAATATAAAAATTTCAATTTCAATTTAAAAGTTAAGAGTTATGAATCATTCATGAAACATAAAAGAATAAAGTTTACAAATGTAATCACATAAATGTTGGTCTTTAAAGTTTAAAACTTGAAATTCATATGCAAAAGGAAGAGTCTATCTTAGCATAAATGAAGGGTAGAGTTTTAAGTTTTAAAATTTTAATTTTTTTTTTCACTTTTTTTTAATGTACAAGAAAGGGGACGCTCGGGAGTCCTTGATTGGTCTAGGGACTTCGAGGACGTCCCCGAAAATTCCCCTATTTTTTGGGGTACGTTTAGGGTACGGCGAAAAAGTCCCCGAGTCCCCAATGGAGTCCCCAACCATTTGGGGACGTTTTCGAGGAGTTCCAAAGTTCTAGGAACGCCAAAACACAAAGAACAGGTAAAATTTTAGGTGGGACGGGTCCCCGTGCAACATAGCTATAATCTCTTTATTTAATGTGGTTGAGATTGTTAATAATATTTTTGTTTAATGTGATCGATATTTTGTAACATTGAGCATTAACATTTAAACTTAGTTAGTTATTAAGGAAAAAAACACATACTATGGAAGAACTACAATAATATATTTATCATTGTTAAATGAAATCCATTGAAGTTTGGAAAATGTGTCACATTCCAAACTCTAAACAATGGAGGCTGCTGAGCAGTAAGTCCCTGCCTAACTAGATTTCTTCGATGAAGTCAGATCATAACTAGATTCCTTCCAGATCGTAAGGCCGCATTTACTTGCTCCCTCTTAGGATCGTGCTTCTGATAATGTTTTTTTTTGGGGGTGGCCTTTGTTGATCCGGGGCTGATTGAAACTTGAACGGCTCGGGTTGAGACGCTTGCTGCTGCAATGGCTGGGTAGGAGCTTGATTCATTGTGGATGTATCCATATTATGTTTTCATATCCGGATTTGGGTGACTCTATCCCATGGCTGAATTTATTTCCTGTAGTCTTCGTTGAAGATGTCATCTTGGATACAGGCAATCTTTGGTTCCAATTTTGGGACGGTAGAGAGTGATAACTTTGGCGAAGCAGCCTTCGTTTCCACGATAGGAGTACACATGGATACCTTAGGTAGTATGGGCTCAGGAGCGTGGGTTCTTGGTGATGAATCTCAAAGGGTGATTCTGCAGGTTTAGATGATGAGTGAAGGTGTTAGGGGCCGATCTCTTCAATCAAAGGGGCGAGGCATTCTACCTCTGAATACCTCCAATCTCCAACTATCGATCCCATCCGTCGTCATCTGGGGCCATTATTTATGTTCTCGCTGCCTCTGATCCATAAGCAAGGAACGAGAATGAATAAATGAAGAAAAAGGTGCAGAGGAAAAGGATTACCGCAAGACGTGCTGACCGCCGGGCTTTATTGGTAGGAGGGTATGAAATCAGTTGAGAATCAAGTTGATAGTCTAAAACAGTATAGTGATACTATCATTTTTGGCTCCATACCCAATAGCATGATTTTACGTTAATGGGACGTTAGGCAGTGGTAGAAGTTTATTTAGTGCGTGGGGATTAGAGATACGAAACCCAGGCAGTGTGTTGCTTCACATGTCATAATGCCAAGGATATTGGCTGCCCAGTGTCATTTGCATGTCAGGAAAGTGTTTACATTTTCTAGGCTTCGCACTACCTATCTCTGGATCCATATTAAGGTAGCACGTAAAGGTTTACATTTTCCAGGCTTCACGTGTCATAAAAATGAGTTCACATGTCCAACATGGTAGCAGGTAATTAAGATTCTGAATAAATCGCAACAAACACAAGAAATCAAGTCTCCAAGCCAGAATCATACAAAGTTTATGAAAAGGTGTTCCAGGCCAGACACACGTTGCTATCATGCAACTGCATGCATAACACCTAGATACCTAAGATTGTAGATAACCAGTTGGGGCATTTGAATCCATCAAATCTTCTAATTGCTTCCAATGGGGATTCTTCATCGCTCACTATCCTGAACGGTATTCACATTGGGCATTGGGTTAGAGAATTGAAAAAGATTACAATAAGATGCATGTTACCATTATCGTGGATGGACGACCTGATGGATAGTGTTAATGGTGCTAAGTACCGGGCTTTATCAGAATCAATACCTCTAGCCATAAGAAAGACAACTCCATGCTTCTAAGCTTCCATGCATAAGGCAGGCTTAAGCCATTATTCTATCTCGAAGTATCAAGTTAGGTAATGTAAAATTATCACTGGGAAGGTAGGTCAGGTCGTTGCTCTAAAAAATGTTCAGCTTATAATATATGTTGCCAAAAGAAAGAAAATGGCATTGAATCAACTCCATTGTTGTACTAGTGCAGTAAGTGTTGCAGGCAAGGCATATACATTATGTTTTTTTATTACCATGATCACTGTCTTTAACCAAGGAGTATTTCACACATAATTTTAGGGTTCTTAAGGTGTTTTTGTGAAGAAAGAATTTGTTTCCATCCAGAACAAGCCTCCTAAGGAGGATGCCCACTTCTAGGGCTTAATCAACCCAAAATTCAAAGAGTTATCGGCTTTCGTTTCTCCTAGGGCTGTGAAACAGAAAACCATCGATCCTGAGCACAAGCATAATCATTAGCCGTGCTCCTTCCTTGGCCTTTCTGGTGTGGTAAAATCCTTCAACAATGCTGCCACTATTACAGTAGATGTAATTACACAAGTATATGAGTTTACCTTTTGTTTTCTGTTTTCTTATGTTTTGTCTGGAAGTTAGAATACCCAATGGGATTTGAAATTGAAACCTACGCTTTTTGTTTCAGCTTGCCATGAGTGGGTATTGGAGCTGGCTCGTTTCGGCTTGCCATGAGTCGGTATTGCAGCTGGCTGGTTGTGTAGAGGAAGGAAAGTCCTCTTTCGTCCATCCTTGAGACTGCCACCTGAACATTTAAACTTGCTGTATGAGACTTTACTAACAGGATTCTTTATAGCTTTATAACTATGATTTGGAAGTTTTCAATAAGGTTAACTCTTTGTTAACTAGAATAGACAATTTGGTTCTTGCAAAACTGAGAATGGCGCTGCACGCCAACTTGAAGACAAACCAGAAAAAAGGGGCAAAAATATTAAAGCTAATAGAAAAATAAATTGCCAACAAAAACACAGTCTACTATATCGCTATCATTCATTTCTCTACCAAATCCAACATTTAGCTTTTTTCAATCCTTGCAATTCGTTCGTGTTGCGCGTATTTATTGCAGGTTGCGAGTTCGAATCTCCTCAGGCAATGGATATGATTAACACACTGCAGGTCTGATTTCTCTCTACGGGTTTGAAGCCTAAGGAGGCTGCTGCGTAGGGTTGAGTTCGAGGTTATTGCCGGGGTGGGGCTGATGATGAGATCTGGAGTGTGAATCTGGGTGGATGGTCCCCGAGGACTAAGTAGGCATTTGAAATAAAGAGGTGAATTAAATTTTCAGCAGAGTCATGCAGCAACCCTCTGTAGTATTGGGAGTGTTGTGGATGATGTTGCTGCATCACCGGCTTTGGCAAGTTTACGCTACTACAGAAGGTTATTTTGGCCTTATTTTGAACTTTTGTACAGTGTTTTGAGTTATATACATAGCTTTACTTTCATTATATTTTAGTAGGATTCAACAATTTCAGTAGTATGATTTTGCAATTTCAACAGTCTATCTGTAATTTCAACAGCAGTAGGATTTTAGCTGGAAACCTGTGAAGTATAATTTAATATAAGATACTGGTATAATTGAAGTTTGCTACAATTTTGTTGCACCAAGATAAGTGATTATCGGTCGGTTTGTTTCTTGGAGCATTGCATGCATTTTTTATACAACCTGGTGCTCAATTCTGATTATCAGTTTGTTTCTTAGAGCATTGCAAGCGTTTTTTAGCTGGAAAATTCCACAAAATTGAAGGGGAGTTCATCTAAAAGACTGAAGGCGATCCCCGCAAACTTTTGAAACGACCTTGTGCTGACAGTGGCTAAGGATAGAGGCCTAGGCGATTTCACTACGGTCCACGATGCCATCAAAGCAGTTCCAGTGATTAACAAGAACCCGGTCATGATTAGTGTCAAACCAAACATTTAAAGGTCAGAAAATTCATGATGTAAAATAAGAATCAGTCATTTAGTCAATGTGAATTTTATAAGAGACCAGTTCCTAGAGCAGTTAAAAGAGTAGTACCAGTAGCAGCAGCAGCAGTTCCATCAGCATTTGAACTAGCATAACCAGTTCAAGATCAGTTGGAGTAGTGTTACCAGAAACCAAAGACCAGTAGCAGCAAAAGGATTACCAGGAGCATTAGTTGGAAGACCAACGTGACCAGAGAACAGGAAATGCATTTTTTTGGATTACTGAGCATTTTGAATTTTATGTTTGAATACTCTCTGAGACGGTGGTATAGAAAATGCCAAATGCTAACAGAGGCGGTGGTATAGACTATGGTGTCAACGCAAGACAGTGCCAAGACCACTCTGCGGTGGTATAGACTATGGTGTCAAGGCAAGACAGTGCCAAGACCATAAAATGCAATGCAGAAACCATGGCAATGGCACGTGCACTTAATGCATGCATAGATACTTAGAATCCATAGTGGAAGATTTTGAAAAATTGGACCTTAAACATTTAATGTTAGGCAGGTAATGTTATTGTTTTCTTTAGCATTATTTCACCTTTCAATATGTTTATCTAATTTTCCATATGAGATTGGACTAATTTGTCTTTGGAGTTGCCCCTCATCTCGATTTGAGGCCAAATAAGAACCTTAAGTGTTTGATTTGTTGAGAAAGCGGCCAAGGTTACCCATTGGTGGAGAAAGCGGCCTCAATTAAGTGATCAATGATATTGATAGGTGGAAAAAACGGCCTTGAATTCGTTTGCATCGGAAAAATACTTCATATTTTTTTTGTTTTGTGTGTAGGTTAATTGAAATCGGCGGCAAGCCGATTCATATAGTCCCTGCTAGCCGAGGGCAGGGACTAATAATCCTGCCACTCGAGTTTGATTTTAGGACACTAACTTGGCATGGAGAAGAAACATCATCATGTGAAACGAAGCAACAATAAATCCTGAGTTATGAGTCAAATTTGATGTTAGATAATTAAGTGTTACATTGCAATAAAATCCTATTACTAGTCACTCATTTAAATACTTAATTTAAGTCAAATCTAGTTAAATACACAACGTTTGACTAAGTAACTATTCAAGCGTCATGCACATTTTGTTACATGCCATCATAGAAACTTTATAAAATTTCAATTAATATAACATTAGAAAACCAAAGTGTATGATGTGGTGAGTCTCTAAAACATGTTAAGGTCAAACTCCTTGGAATACGTGGGCAAGTACATCATCACACATGGTTAGTGGTGTCATGAGAGTTGATTTATTACATAAATGAAATACTCAGAAAAGAAGAGAAAATATAGAGAAGAATCATTGGAAATTGTTGATAACCGAATTCAAAGAGAATTTGAAATTTACTATTGAATAAATATTTATGTAAGGAAAATGTGGTAATCAAATTTAAATTTAATGTTGAGTAAATGAAATTCATGAATCTTAAGCAAACCCACAAGGAAGTGAACATATAATTAAATGGCATTCCAATAGTTTTTAGTTATTTGGAAGAGAATTATTGGAATATATAAATACCTAACAATTACAAATATATATAATTTTTAAATTATAAAAAGTAAATATATATAATTTTTAAATTATAAAAGTAAATCATTAACTTAGGGAATGAAATAAGTTATCCGTCAAATCTTAATATGGCCAAAAAGTTATGTTTACAAAATAGGCTATAAATCATAAGTTCTAAAAGGATAATTTAATTGAAGTATGAAAATCAAAAGGTCCAAGACCAAAACATTAAATTAAGCTAGTGTTTGGCACATAAAGTAGTAAAAAAGAAGAGCTATTCTAATTTCTATCTACTCGTCCTTCCTCTTTGTACCACTATGATTTTCCCATGAGTCTTCATGTGGTTAGTGGAGTTGGAGCCAAAGCCAAAGCTTAAATTGAAGGCTTAAATTGAAGGTAACCAGGTATATGAAGTGGAACTAGACATGAATCCCTTGCTACTAGAGCCTTGGTTAAGCCAGCCATGTAGTAGATGGGAGTGGCATATCACCATGATGACGATCATAAAAAAGAGCGCTCTCTAATTGTTAAATCCAACACCCCATCCTCCAAATTGTTCTCCTCTAAATTGTTGTCTAAAAGCCTTGTATGCTTTATCCATTTTTAATTGACTCCTCAATACACATAACAAATCTCTTTGATCAATTTACATTCAACCTATTTTGTCTAACACTATGAATGAAATTGTGGGTGCTTCAACACCTCTCCATGGAAGAAGTATTTACCACTTGTGAAAGCACCCGTGTTTCCAAACGTTGTAGTTGTGGGGTAGAACCACCATGCATGTTCCACCACTTAGATTCCCTCATTCTAATTGCATGGTAGGTGCCAAAGGCATGGTTGCCATTGATGCAGTGGTTCAATTGTTTCTTAATGGTATCGCACCCCTTCTCATCAGGGACCGATTTGTCTAATGATTACATATAACTAGTTTGAACCTATGAATTTTGGTTTGACATGAAAAAAGAGTTATGTTTACAAACAAGCCATAAATCATAAGTTCTAAAATGATAATTTGGTTGAAGTATGGAGATTGAAAGGTAAAATGACCAAAACACTAAATTGAGCTAAAGTCTATGACATGTAAAGAAGTGAAATATTTGGGTTGAATTTAATAACTATTTTAAAGAGGATTGGACGTGGCATATGAAAAAGGTGGAGAAGAGAATTGGGAATTGGTGCTATAAGTGGCTTTCTCTTGGAGGGAGAATGATATTGGTAAAAACAATTCTAGAAAATATTCCTATATATTGGTTTATCATTGGCAAAAATACCCAGAACTATTTTGGACAAGATAAGAGAGCGTTGATTTAGTTTCTTATGGATTGGGAATAACGAAAAAGAATGTGTTCGCCTGATAAATTGGAAAAGGATAACTGGGCAAAAAAACAAGGTGGATGGGGCCTAAAAAATATTTTGTATTTTGGCTAGACAAATTGTATCCAATCAATATAATGCTTATGAAGTTTCTTGTGCCATTGCCACAATTGCCAACGTTTAGGATCCAAATATAAGACCTTGAGTTGAAGTTTCATCAAATCATTAGTGATTCTATGTAGAAAAAATTAATGTTCCATTTAAGTGATCCACATGATGGGATCAAACATTTTAAATTTTTTGAGATGTACTTTAGGAATTCTATGCCACATGCGATTCATCTGATCACATATAAGCGGAATGAATTGAAATTCAATGGGGTTGGATGATTTGGACCCTTTTTTGTGGGAGGGTTGATCATGTAGTAGGTGACCTGAATTTGGTGGGGTGAGAAGTGATCTAATTAGGCACAATTAGTTAAGTAGTGGCTCCAATTTGGTCAGCTTGGCATGGATGTCATCAAAAGTTTGCTAAGCATAAGAGTGGTTGTTGTCTATCTTGTTTTGCAACTCATCATACTACATTTCTTGGTGGGAAACTCTATGGGAGAGCTCTACTCGTCGAGTGTTAGATCCATAGAGGGAGAGGACTCAAATAAAGGTGTAGGTAGGGTTTGAGATATGGCTCCACATAATGATTTACAAAAAGAGTGGTACCAATGCAATCAACTTGTACAAGGATTCTATTGAGATACGATGGAAATAAGGGTGCAAGTAAGACTAGAGATGCGGGTCCACAAAAATGGTTACTAGAAAGTGTTACCAATGTGATCACCTCAACATAAGGCTTCTATTGAGATATCATGCTTCTACATAGCAAACACAAAGATGAAGCTTAAGACAAAGATACCATGCCATGTAGAAGCATACGACAAAGATATTATATATGTGAACATTCCATAATGATTCCATATAGAAGCATAAGACAAATATTACCTAGATGAGAGATTTTTATTTTTCATTGGGGAATATGCCAATTACATAGTCAATACATATTGGATCAAGAAGAGCACCATGTCACTTACAAAAATTGAACATCGGTGGGGAGGGTAGCAATCATTCCTCCCAACCACCCAAGCTACATCCAATGGACTACGTTCATTAAGAACACTTATGTGTGAACATCCCATCAATCATGTTATGTAGAATGATAATATATAGATATTGCTTAAAGAAATTGTCTTAAACCACAACACTTTGCACCTTTTCCTGTGGTTTTTTCCGGTAGAGTTCCTTTATGAATTCGACAAAATTCTAGGTGGGAGAAAAGTTCCAAGGGTACAGTGGAAAATTTTCTATATGGAACTTTTCCCCTAGGGGTTTTTTCACATTCTAAAATGATCCAAATGCTTGAAAAATCGATCAAAGTTTTGGATCAATCGAAACTCTGTTTTCTTTGAATTGTCGGATTCCGTCCAGGAAGATGCAAAGTGTTGCATTTTTAGACAACAACAATGCTTAAATTGACATTGTACGTTACAACATTTATAAGTGGTAATTGTAAGAGCATAGAATATCCATGTGTCCTTTTAACCTTATGCCAAATGAAATATATTTGTTTGACTTATCATTGTTATTTGGAGAAAACTGATGATCTCTATGAGTAGTGATCAAATTTGAAGGGTGGGTGTTAATTTCAATTGGAAGAGAATTTATACTTGGAGCCCTTCAAAGATGAAGGGTAATATAAATAATTGTACTTCAATTGACAAGTATAAATTAACTAAACCATTTCCCCCCAAAATGCAAAAAACAAATATTTCCCTTCCAAATTTTACAATTTTAAACAATTGAGCACTCCCTGATATCCACATGAAAAAAATATAACTTTTCAATTAAACTTAATTTGATATGTTTATACCACCAATTTTACAGTTGAGTAAAATGGCACTTGTTTTATTGTATTTTTCCAAGTTGGAGCACACTTGATTATACAAAATAACTACTCAGACTATGCAATAACCATATTAGGGCATCTGGATGATCTATGCAATAACCATACCGGGGCATCTGGCTGATCTATGCAATAACCATACTAGGGCATCTGCATGATCTTATTCATAGTGCAAGACATTGTAATTAGATATAGTATTAAGCAAAACTAGAACTATGAGAGAAATACTTATTGTTAACTATGTACAAAAGGAAGCCACTAAGGAAAATGAGGGTATAATAAATCTACAACGAAAAAATACATATAAAACCAACCAAAAACTTAATTCAAACCGGAAAGAGGGAAGGCATCCAATCCTCACATATGCAAGAATGATGGGCATTTGGTGCTTAAGAAAAAATAATACACAACTCATAAAACATTAAAAAAATCCTACATACAGATCAAGTTAGCAGCCCTAGCATCACTTAGGCCAGGGCATCAAATTTTGTTGTTCAACACTTGTCGTGACAACATACAGGGATGGGATGGAGAGGTGATGGAAACAAGCCTACATCAACTGGAGCCTTGCAATTTGCTGCATGTCTAAGTCTCGACAATTTCCCTTTAAAATTGAACCAAAACACCAAAGAAGCTTGTTAATGGTTGGATTTGAGAAAGTTCTAGGTGTGAGTAATTAAGAGCTCGAGTTTTTAAAACAATTAATGTATCTACCTCTATGTTGAAACTGTTTTCCATGTTGATGCACGCCACTACCTTCCTTATTGTCTTACAAAAAGGCACGAGAATGGGGAAAAATGCGTAAAATTGTGGATTTCACCTTCAAAGAGTTCCTTGCAATCACATTGGTAAGGAGTGATAAGAAGATCACAACAATCCAACATGTCAAATCCCAGTTGATAGTGTCAATTAAAGACTTATATGGTAAATTTAATATAAGTATTACATAAAGTTGCCTCTTACTCTTTGCATCTTGACACATTTGTTTTTTTATGGTTGTCTCTGTGCCTTCACCCAATTGATGTTATAAGGCGAGGATGTGTGTGTATAATAATCCTTAGTTATGAATATGAGATGATGATTTAAAGAGAAAAGGATGCAAGACAAATAATTTTTATACGTATTTTGGTGGCAAGCGTCAAGCACAAATGAGGTGAGAAACCACAAATGTTTGGAAGGACGGAGGGAGATTACATCATGATCATGCCACCCATCAAATGGAAGACTATTACGGAGCCAAAAATTGTTTTTTTTTAATTCATTAATAACCATTGTGGTGCTTTGGTCCATTTTTTTTTCTAACTCATTGTTTCTCCATATAGTGTACCCAATGCCACCTCTCTATATCAATGCATAAATCGACCATCCTAGATGCATGCCATTGAGTGTTGTTTATAGTTGACTAAAGTCTTAGAGAGGAGGATTCATTAAACCATTCATTTGAATTTAATTTTGATGAAAAACTAATGGACACATAGTCAGGTTTACATAGGTAGTAGGCACAAATTTTTGGGCTCGGTTTGGGCCTAATAGTAGTTCTCTATTCTTACAGCTACAATCACTGACACATTGTTACACCTTAGATGGTAGCCCCAAGTGACTTGGAGAGTTAGTCACATCAATGGAGATTCTAAAGTTTCTAACATACCATTTACCTATCTACTGTTTGGCTGTGGTCTGCTTGGAGATGACGGCATTGTCGAGTGGGAATTTGTCACATCAAGAAACCCTGGTTCAATTCTCATAGTATTATTGTCTGTGGCCTGTGCTCTGCTTTGCCGAAAAAAATAATAGAAACATGCCCATCCCTGCATGGCTGGTTTAAATTACTATTCAGAACCATGTGCTGCACAAAAAAAAGAAGAAATTGGTCATCACACAGACACTGTATATATCACACTTTGCCGTATACGGAAGCAGAAATGTGTAAGGCTTTCGTCAGGAGTGCGCTTTTCTATGCTTTTCTCAGTATTTTCTACCAGAATTCCGATTGTCAGAATCTTCGTAAGTGAGTATTAAATGAATCAAAGTACAATTCGCAAAAGAATGCTGTTCAGTGTTCACTGTTCAGTCGTTTATTTTTGTGGGCCTCTGGATTGTAAAGAGCGGATGTCGGAGTTCTGTACGCGTGAATGTTTTTTAAATGTTACCTTTGCATTTTATGCAGAGAAGGTCCGTGGTGTACAACGTTTTTCATGCACGACCTGCCATTGTAACCCAATAACTAGCCCTGTCACCTGACTTTGCTTGGCAAGTTTGGCACGGCAAACAATATTTAACATGTAGTAGAGTAATAAATGCTGCTGAGGCAGTATTGTGAACTGTTGGATCTCAACTTGTTCGAGATCCAACAGCTTACAGTGCTGCCTCCACAGCATTTATTACTCTGCTGCATGTAAAATATTTTTTACCAGTTGGCAGCAATGTGCTGGTGCAGCTAGTACGCCTCGTCACTGGGGAGCAGCGCCAAATTATTCATCTCGTGGGACGTCTTATTTTTCAGAAAAATGGTCGAGTTTGACGTCCTTATGGTCAAAGCTTCAACCTTCACACTAAGAGACATCTTTAGATACTCTTAATCTCTTTAATGGAGAGAGGAGCTGTCTAACTAGGGGACTATTTTGATTTTTTGGCTGATTTTTAGTCGGAATTTGGTGAATTCAATTCACAAAATTTTGTAATTTCTGTTGTTTGTTGGATGATTTTAAGTGCAGAAATGAAATTACGTGACATTGAAATCCCCAAACACCCACACTCTGTAAAATCTAGCAATGTTTTTGCAAGTTTTGAAAATTTCGTGAAGATTCATGGCCAGAAACAGGTAAAAACCAACGGGAAATAGAGAAAAAATCATTCCCAAGTTAGACAACTCCATAAACAAAGGCATTTGTTTTGAGATCTACAAAGCTTATTTTCAATCTACATGGTTCTAGCTTAGGGAGTCATTGTCTTCAAATTTGTATTGCGATGTATATGTATATTTCTATATTAATGTTGGGTTCATATTAATGATGATGGTTTCATCCGACCTTTAAGATACTCAAACTCTACTCTAGTGGTTATCTAGAGGGTTCATCTTGCTTAACGTAGAGTTTGCTTTCACTGTCTTCGCATCGAGAGCGAGACCAACATGTTCCTTGGGAGCATTGCATTTGCCATATTTGTTCCTTTGGGATTGAGATTGAGAGTCACTTCGTTTTCACATGCTCTCTCTTTAATGATATCAAAGAATGGTTTCACTACTTTTTTAAGGATTTATATAGCTTTTTCTAAAATTTTATGATTTATGTGGACCGAAGATACTTAGCCCTCTTGTTCCATGAGATGTTCAATGTTTGTTATCAGATTGCCAAAGGCAAGTACCCCTGGTAGGACAAACATCACATTGATTGCTCCCTTTTCCTAATACTTTCGCATTAGTAAAAAGAGGTTCCATGGCCAATTTCCAAGCTCATTTAATAGACCTTTGAGACAACATAGACACAATGAAGCTTTTGATCTCATGATTATCACACACTTCTTTTTTTTGCATGAGTATTAGAAATGCCTCTCTAAACAACATGATCAATTTGGAGTACATTTTTTCTTCACACGCTTCATCATTGTTGGATTAGCTCTTTACTAAGACTTTATCCTTTTTCTCAAAGGTTCATTTTAATCCCTTTCTGTATTCCTTAAGATATGCTCTTGTATTCCTAATATAATATATATATATAATAGTTCCATGTATCAATTTTAATCTTCGATGACCAATAACATATAAATTAGATCATTTGTAAAATTACAAATTTGATATAAGTAGGTTTGATTACTTGCCAATACATGTGTTCATATTACCATGACCCCTAAAACAAACACCCTGATCTTTTAATTAGCGTATTTTAAAGGTTCAACCATTTCGCCTATTCTCGACAACATTTCCGAGCACGATTTTGATTAAATTCAGTGAAAAAAAATCATTAAACATTTAAGCTTTTCCTTGTGAATCTTTTAGTTTTTCTACAATTTGTTTAAAATAACTAATAATTTTAATTCAAAATATACAGTACAAACTTTTACTTCAATTACAAGATTTGATGCAACATAAAAAGAAGTTTCTAGCAAAACCAAACACTCAAGCTAATGCTTGAAAATATGTTCCAAAACTCAATTAGCTTGTAATTACTGGGAAAAGTGTTCCAAGGCATGTGAGTGTGGTTTAATGGCGTTGGGTGGTGGCTAGGGCTCCACAAGTGTTGGGATCCATTTAAGGGAAGGCCTATCGGCAACCCTTGATTCTGGGGTGGAATAGCAAAGTTTTGTATATTTTTTTTTCAAGTTACTTACAAAAGTGTTCCAAAAACAATGAATCATTAAGCAATGCCCCCAAAAATATTTAGGATTTATAAAAGTTTATCAAATTAAAATTCTTAATTTCAATATAAAAATAGTTGAAAAAATGGAAAACTCCCAACCTGCGCCCCTTAATAATGTATAAATAATTATATCTAATATGCTATAATGAATGGAATTTTCCTATAAATCTCATTCAAGAGATCTCACGACAAACTCTCCTTTGAAACAATTTTATTGCACAAATTAAACTAACGCACTAGATTTTATATAAATCTTGTTCAAGAGATCTCACAACAAAGTCTCCTATGAAACAATTTATTTGCACAAATTAAACTAGTGCATTATTTGCACTAGATTATATATATATATAATCTAGTGCATTAGTTTAATTTGTGCAAATAAATTGTTTCAAACGGAGAGTTTGTCGTACGCTATCTTGTTTTAGTTTGATTGTTCAAGTTTGATTAATTTACTAATAGTTATTATGGTTGGTGATTGAGCACTTTCATATAAATATTTCAAGGAATATGTGGGGCTATATTGTGAGGTTTTACACACACATATTTCCAGGGGTTATTTTGATTGGTATATTCTCTAAGGCATGATACTTGCATCCTCACTTAGAATACTTAATACACATGTGAGTGAGGTACTATATGTTATCTTTATCAAAGCATTTGGATGGAAGCAATCATTGGTAGTCCTTTGGGTGACATGTGAGTGATAATCAACAAAGGAATGTTAAACGAATGCTCACAAATTGAATCATATGAAAGAAAACCTTTCTCAATGAGCTTATTAATTATAGGTATTTCAGCTTAGTGTTGGACTTGGTAGAATTGACATGGAAATTTTTTATGGTTTATGATTTGATATCCAATGGATGAGCCATAATATTCAAATCTTAATCAAAAGAAACAAAGAATGCCTTGTGTGATTATTATGGCCTGTTGTAGTTATTGTTGATGTGGCATGCATCTGGAATACACGTGATGCTTTAGATCATTCCTTCACCCATACATGGTCAATTTTTAGGTTCACTTATATGCCATCAAAGAAACCATCATGATATGTTAATATTCATGGAAACTCTTGGTGCCATGCTAGTCAACTAACACTTCCATTGACATAACCATTAGTTCTTTGACTATAGGTCAACCATACTCCCATCAACCACTACTCACCAAACATTAACTTCAACCATTCAATTAGAATCCATCTATTATCATGACCCATCAACTTGTGTGCATTTTTTCCATTTTTTGGTCAAACAATGTTCCCTTCAAGTTGATTCAATATAATTAGGGCTAATTTGGGGGCTAAGTAGCCCCAATTAGCTCTAATTTTCCTAATGTGGACAATTTACCTAATGTAGCGTATCCTTCTCCCTCAATGACCACATATAAGGAAGAGGGGTATTTTTTTTGTCTTTTTTCATTGATCTTGGCCTTTCAGGCTTCTTCCTTCCAAAGTAATACATTCTTCTAAGGGTTGAAAACAATGTACAACCCTCTTTTTTAGACCATATCAATCTAGTTCGAAATATTTCAAGGGACCATTCTAATACAACACACACACACACACATCAAGTTGTCAACCCTATTCGAATATTGACACATTGACCTATTCAAATGAAACACCTTCATGGGAAATAAAAACCATTAGGCCCCTTTTGGACATCAGTCCATTAGGATTAATCAAGATATAGCCATTGAGATACTTTCGAAAATATCATTCGATGCAAAGGAAGTACCATTGATTCATTTTAAAATATGGTTATTGGGCCACTTTTTAGATCTCATTGAATGTAAAGGAATCCCATTAATTCCTTTTGACATGAGAATGAGCAGCTTTAAAAAATGGACATCAAACCACTTTCAAACATCTTGACCCAATGCTAAGGAAATCCCTCGGTCCTTTTTGAAAGATGGCCAATGGAGCACTTTCAAAGATATATCCCAACACAAGGGGAAATCTCATTCAAACCTTTTGAAATATTTCAATTAAGCCACTTTCAAAGATCTATCACAATACAAAGGAAATTCCATCTAACCCTTTCAAAAGATGGTCATCGAGCTTTCGAAGATCTTTCCCAATGCAAAGGAAATCCCATTAGGCCCTTTCATAAGATGGTCCTTGATCCACTTTCGAATATCTTCTTATTCAAAATCTAAGCCAATTGGGCCTCTTCTAAGGAAAAGCCCAATAAACCTACTTTAAAGGGTATACACCAAACTTAAAACAAAAGGAGCTTTCAAAACCCCTTCAGAAGAATTAGTCAAAACAAGGAAAAAGATCCATTGACCCACTTTGAAGCAATTAGACAGAGCTCAAACACATAAAAAAGGCTTAAGTAGGATTTCAATTCCTTTCAAACTTAGAAGAACGAAGGCTATTCAAAGGACCTACCCTATGATAGTGTTTGTCCTATAGCCAAGTCATCACACCCAAATAATTTGAATCGTCCATCTGCCAACAACCTAACTCAAAACCCATATCCTAATGCAAATAAATCTAAGGAAATTCAAGTACATAAGGCACCCCAATATCTAAAACCATACTAGGAACTAAGCATGCAACATAATGCAACCATTATTTCTATTTCTAATACATTTGTAAGAAAAATAACTCATTTTCAGAGTGATAGTAGCAATTCAATATACAAATGCAACATGTATCTTTTAAACAAGATAGTCCAAGGAAACTAAATGTTTGTGAGCAATTCTCCACCACAATATAGGAACCCAATAGGGATTATATCCCTAATATAGGCTATGAGGACACTAGGGTAAGGAAAAATGGTATATGATAATGAAGTCACTGACACAACCCAATGGCTCTAAGGTTCAACCATACTATTCATTGTATAAATATTTAGGAAACCTTCTAGCTATCCTACCCATGTTAATCTCTTCCATTTACCTACAAAACAAAAGGAAATGATTATCCTTCTCTTCTAAATAGTCCCTCGGGAATCTTATGTTTCCTACAATGCTCTTTAGTGTGTGCAGAATAAGTCCAATCTATTGTCTACCTCCAATATCAACCTAGTAAAGTCATATCTTGGCTTTGAGCACTCAATGAGTAGTAATATTCAAGGAATGGGGATGGTTTTGTATCAACCCATTCTCTATGCTCCTCTACAACCTTCCATATCTCTTCATAATTTCACCATTTTCCCTTTCTCTTCCCTCCTTCGTCACTTACATGTTTTAATGGATAGTTTGAATGATAAAGGCTGTGAGTGTGATGAAAATGCATAGAATGAATGAATCAATCAACAAGTCAATTCAAATTTGCATGAAGGAGAAGTGTAGGGGAAAGGATATGGTTGTAATTTCTATGAGATTCAAATTCCTATAGGGATGGATTCTCTTACACTCCTCAAGTCTCCTGCTTAGCTCTCGTGTCCTCATAAATATGGAAGGTGGACTTCCCTAGAAGCCACCTCCTTAATTCAATGATTGGTGCTTGAGATTTTTAATAAGGCACATGGTAAAAAAATGAAGGCTAGGAGACCTAGGAAACTTAGGTTTATATTACTCCCCCTTTTTGACCCCCTTTCATCTTCTCTCTAATGTACACATAGTCCTTCTCATGCTTTCTAACAACTAGCCTTGGACCTTTATATTAATTTTTGAAACAATATTTATAAATCTTAAGAGTACCATGCAAAGTATACATTATGGTATATAAAAAACATATTTGCTACAATTATATGCCTATACTTTCACTAGTTGGATCTTGGACTTGAGCTCCAAACTAGGAATTTATACTATTTACATCATTTACATGTTGGGGTCATTTTATCTAGGCTAATGTGACTTGAATGTCATCATTATATCAATTATTTATAGTTCAATATGAAACATCCAAATAGACAAATCTGGGACATTATAGTCCCCTTCCCTTTGGAATTGAACCTTCCTTGGTGTCATATCATCACATTCTCTAGCTCCTATCATAGTCCTATGTAGCCTCATATGAAACAAAGTACTTTCACTAAACCTCTACCTTTGAGATGACTCAATTTTGAAGCAATGTTACTTTCGCATTGATGATGCATAGTGGCTAGCTACATTGAACACTCCTTGTTGTAATATAAGGGATTACATGGAATATAAACAACATAAATATAGAAGATGAGGCATTCACATTATTAGATACAAAAAGACACCAAATTAAAGGGAACAACAACAACACTTATATTATATCAAAGCCAAATATGTACAATCTGAGTAATGGAAATATATCAGAATCACGACTCACCAACATATATACATACATACATATATATATATATATATATATATATATATATATATATATATAGGCTTACATTTAGTTATTTGGTTACAAAAGAAATTATGTCAGCTTAACCGACCAACTATAACTACTGTACCAACTCGATAACAATCAATTAGAGGACCTGGTCGACCAGTTGACTAGGATCCTCCAACATCTCCCCCACCAACAAAACTTTTCTTTGTCTCAAAGAGAATGAGGAGATGATAAACAAGCTGGATCAAAATGTTGTAGCGGCTTCTGATTATGGTTGCTGACTTGTTGATGTAGATGATGGATAAGGAGTATTGCATGCTTCTACAATAGCTGGAGCTAAGAGAGAAAGTCATCGTTAAAGTCTTTCCATGTGTGAAAAGTTGTTTGCATGTCCATGCTCAAGGCTGTGAGATCGGATACTCGACTGATTTTTCCATTAATATAAAGATGCTTGATATTGTGGAGGTTGGGTCCCAAAAGTCAGTGTTGGTTATCAACGGCAAGGAGCAAGTGGTCGATTTGGTATGTAATTGGGTTGAATTCTCTCTTTGCAGTTTGTGCCTGGGTAGCCCACTATTCTTGTTTATTCTGGAGGTCCATTAAGCAGTTTTGTTCCATTTGAATTTGTTGTTCTAGAGTTTGGAGAGTGGTAGGATATGCGGTGGCGTTTTTTCGGAAAATTTGTGTCAAGGCGGTCTAAACTTTTCCCACATTAATGAAAATTTGTTCGTAAAATGTACCATGTATTGAGAACTAACTAGGATTGTTGTGCTTCAACACCGTATTCTTTGAGTTTCTTGTGTTGATCAAGGAAGAGGTGGTACTGATTTGCAAGGAGGGTAAACATTTTATTGACATCTTGATGATCCTTTTAATGGACTGCCTCCTAATATATTGAAGCAAGGAATCCAAATAAACTAAGAATTTGGTTGAGTAGATTCTTGGTCGAAGGTCTTTGGAGGGTCGATGCAATCTGGGAGAGTATTTCCTAGTGAGCTTATAATGCTTTGGTCTGCTCTTCTTCTTTTCTCTCAAATTTATGCTTATCATTCGCCCATCTTCTAGTAATTTCTTTATGGATTTTATCTAGGAGGAAATCAAGTTCATGATATTTTGGAATTGTAGGATCAAATGTAAATGGTGCTTTGACCAAATCTTTTTTAAGCTTTAGAGATATTGTTGGAGACTTATTTTTATCCTTTTTATTTATGTTCTTTTGGGAAGTGCTGGATGGAGCTGCTGCAGTCAAAGAAGGAAGGGAAGGAGTTGATGGTGTAGTATATGAAGGTATATCGGTTGACACAAATGGAACAGTAGATGCACTCGGAGTAGTCAATATTGGAGGAGCAGTTGATACTAGGGGAGCAGTCAATACGGGTAGACTGGTTGATTCCATAGGATTGATCAACACTAGAGGAAGGGTAGGTACTAGAGGGACGGTCGATGTCAATGGAACAATCGACACCAAGGGAATGGTCGATGATACAGGAACGTTCGATGTTGCAAGACTAGTCGATGTAGATGGAAGGGTCGAAATAGGGGTACTTATATTTTTTTCTAAAGGCACCCCGACAGAAGTAGTAGTGGATTGAGTGAGCATTGAGGTATATAAGATCTTTGGTAATATTTGGTAAGTAGTTTGTTTAAAGGGAAGGGGCGGAGATGCAGAGGCTAGGACAGTCGATATGTCGACTCTAGGTAGTGGAAAGAATGAAATGTCGGGGTAGACGGTAGATTCCTAAACCCTTTTATTTGTAACAATTGTCCTCCAGTTGGGGAAGAGATTTGGCAGGTTAGCAATGAATTACTGGAATTCAGGATCTTACAAGGTTTCAAAGATAGCTAGGGCCTTCTCTTCAATGAGTGTCACAGACAGAGGTGGTGAGTTGTAGGGGATATGTACATGGTTTTCAACTTGTGATTGTATGCAAATTTACAATTTCTTTGATGGGGTCGACTTTACCCATACAACAACCTATCGACTGGAAAGGAATTTGTTAATTTATGGTGTCAACATATATGTCTTTTGCTACTGCATCCTTAATAATTTTCCTATCTTCCTAGTGTAGCTCATGGATTTCATCTTCTCTAGGTGCTTAGAGTATCATTTTTCGTTTAGTCGACCTTTTTGGTTTGAAGGTTTGTTGTTTGGTAAATATCTGCTCTACTACTACATCCAGTTTTTCTTTGGAAAGTTTAGGCTCTGATTGTTGATCATATTAAAATTAGTTGTCCTCTATAGTATCCCTAGTAAGATCTTCCACTTTTGTTTGTTTAGTCGGTTTCAGCGCAGGTAGGATAGAAAGAGATTTTTCTTCTTCTAGAGGAGGCCCAAAAAATTCTATGTACAACTCGGCTTCGTAGGAGTCCTCTCTTTCTCTGTCAGTCAGGGGCTCTATTTTAGTTCTCTCCATGTAGTTTTAGGAATTTGATGCATAGTTTGTGATTGGGCGCTGATATCCAAGAAGATGGCTTGAATGTATGGGTAAAATTCAAGCTCAGCTACAATGTCGAAAACTCCTTGCACATACTAAACTTTAGTGCAACCGAGTTCCAATTGTATGTGGACTGTGGGGGGTAAACTTCGGAGAACCTGTTGAGGAACCCTCCATCTAGAGCATGTTGTTTTCAGGACTTGAAACCATTTTTCAAGCCACATTTTTTTAGTTGCAAGGCCCTTGGAGCATCCCCGAGTCTCGAAAAATTTAAAATTGTACATGGCTGCTAAAAATTTTGTAGTGAAGGAGGGGTCACTGATGGGTTTGATCCTATACATCACCAACTAAATGATGAGGGATGGGCAATGAATTATCAAACCAGTCTATTGGAAATTTTCATAGGTCGACCAGACTATCCCAGCCAAATAATCTTCCCAATTGAATAGTTTTCCTTCTGTGGCGATGACTTTTACTTCTTCCAACATACAAATATGTCTAATGGTCAACCACTGCTTATTAAATAGGAAGAAACAACGATTTTACTTGATTTTATTGATGACTAACCATTTTGATTTCATCCCTTGCATCGACCCTGTGAACTCTTTGATTAGTTTTGGGTCAACCTTGACTGGTACGACAATACCTTTGATCAATAACCTGTCATGACTGCAATCAATTGGGAATTTATGTCTAAAAATTGGTCCAACAACAATTTTTCGTTATGGTATCTTGTCACAATGAATTGGGAAATGAAGTCTTTCATACCATCGAAGCTGTCAAGTAGGGGGACATTCAAATAGTGGTGAATTTTTGTATTGAAAAATGTCTTTGCAGATTCGAACCATTTATCATTCTAAATGCTCCATCTCAATTATTTCCAGTACCTACTCCATTAATGCTATTCTATGCTTCCTTTACAAATTATCAAGATTCGATCTCTCAATGGAGACATTGAGATGTCTTTTGGGTTGGGTATATTTTTCTCAGCTAATTTCATTGATCTAGTTATAGTAGTGCCGCTCTTTGGAGCTATGGTGTGTAGGGATTTAAGTTTGTTAGATGGTTTGGAATTTTTTGATGGAGTTGGAGCCAAGTGCACTTGTTCGATTTCGCGACAGAAGTGTTCCCAATCTTGCTTGAAATCTGTATTTATGGGTGAATTGGCTAATAATCGATCTTGGTGTGTAGGCGAATGTATTAATTATGGATTTGACGGTTTCAAACTTCCTTAGATGTGTGAAGTGTCTCCCCAATCAAGATTCTTCAAATGGTATTCATAACTTTGTTGGTGTGGTCGGTCATAGGGTTGTGCTTTAGGCGAAGTTTTCTTCGTCGGTTGGCTTGGTCAGTGGTGTGCCGACTGGTCGGTTGTAGGATGAATAATCGTTGCTTCTCATCATTGAGGCCTGGGTGAAATCTAATGGGATATCCTCATACTATTTTCTAACTTGTTCTCCTCTTTCTAGTCTACAATCATTGCATTAAAATCTCCTTCCATCGACCATTCCTGAGAGTCCCTTTTTATAGTGCTAGAAAACGATTATTAGCCTTTTTTTTCAAAATTTAAGAAATAAATAAGAGTCATGTGTTAAATTCTATGAAGCATAGGATCATCAAGCTGCATGAATTCAAATGGAAGAGAATGCTACAGAAGAGAGAGAATAATTTAGCATAGAATATTCAATTAATCATGACAAAATTGCACACACATGGGACAAAATTGGAATAATATGATTATATTCATGAATTAGTAATTAATATGGAATACACTAGTTGTACATATAGGAGCATTCAAATGCTAAAGATAGGGTTCAAATATACCAACTCAAATGAACTCGAGAGCTAAGTCAATGTGGGAAAATTACCACTGGAGCTCACTAATGCAACTCTGTATAAGTAGCTTAGTATACAATTAATTAACTGATGAGGGTAGGTGAGAAAATCGCCCACACTCCCTTCAATCATACAAACCGTCACTAGGATAACTAATTGTGATCTAGCTGGTAGTAATTGGAGCATAAATGAACATGACTGCTTACCTACCAAGGTCCACTGAAGGAGACTGTTGGTGGCACTCAAAGTGGGTTCCTAAATTATAGGGATTGGTATCCGGGGCTCCTAAGCTCATGCAATCAGGTGTAATAACTGGCAGATGTCACCTAGGCGTGTCCCCCATGTACTAATGGTGCAAAGAAGACCTCGTAAGCTAGTAAAATAGACAATTAGACTATGTGGTCAAAGGGAGGATTAATAATAATCTTAACACACCTCTTAATCCTGACTTTGGAAAACTGGGTCCCTGGCAACTAAGACCAAAGGTCATCCATACAATATAAATGTAAAATGGACTGCTTAACAAACTAAATAAAATGGGGAAAACCTCATGGGAACCTCCCTCCCCAAATAAGCAGAAAAAACCAAGATCAAGCTTTTATATCAAACAATTTGTGAAAAATGTTTTTACAATACTACTCCATAGAGATGCAGTTTGCAAAGTAATGGTTCTTGTGTGCACTACTATCCTGGGACTGTGCATGTGAACCTGTCAAAACTAAATGATTATGTCTGGAGGAATTTTCTCCTTTGGAATAACATGAATATGCTCAAGTGAATCAAGAACATAGACAATTGCATAGTATATTATGAGACCATGTAGAGCAACTGAGGTACACTGATTAGGGAGAAAAAGTGCTTGAGAATTCAAACCATGTGAGTTAAACCTAAGAAACCGAGATGTTGCATATTTGAACATTAAACCATGTGAGGTAAAAGTAGATCCAGGTGTGTGGAGCAAGTTTCCAAGCGTTTTCAAGAGGTCTCCATCTTTAATCGAATCCCCAATAGCAGAATTTTTTAAAGAGACTTGAGGTACTTGATTTTTCACACCAAAATTGATGAGAACAACTACAAGCATGACTGGAGGCTCTTGAAACTTGAAATTCGAACTAATTAAGGTGATATTAGATCCAAGAATAAGGAACAAAGGTTCCAAGTGTGCTACTTAGATGGTAAATGCACTATGTTCTCCTTCTTCAACAAAACTCTAAGTATTGGTTTAAGCAATCATACAGGAATTTGTTGGAAGCACTAGATCAATGAGGGTGAATGGATGAACCCTAAAATATGATACTTCTTCCAAAACATCAAAATATCACTTTTATTCACACCAGTAGCATGATTGGAGAGAGAGGAATCATATTTCTCTTCAGCTCCTTGAGCTTTCACTAGCAAACTTTGCACATAATTTAGAATAGAAGAATCAATGGAGAAGGAGATTTTTTCTTCAACAATTGAGTTTCAAATGTCTTCTTCTGGATCAACTATATGAGAATATGAGATATTAGATATCTCATAAACTTCTGGAGCAACAGGAGAAGGAGTCACTAAAAGGAGACTTTCAACAATTTGAATTGATTGAGTTGAAGCTACTGCTTCTTCTTCATCTTGAACAACTTTATGAAAGAGAATTGAGGCCGAGACATTTGAAGGAATAACACTTGAGGAGGTTTTGGATTCACTCCAACTATCATCTACTTCTTTATGCACACCAAAAACTCTATCTAGATTTCTCAAGAGCTCGAATGGATACTCAGCAGATTCCATGAGATAACACATATTAGGAGTCATTACCATATGCATTCTTGCATATTCTCTTTCAACATCATCTAGCCAATCATTTTCATCTTCATAAGATTCTTTACCAGCTCCAAAAGACACATCAAGGAGATCATGGATCTCAATATATGCAACAATCTTCAATTTCCCCTCAGCATAATTGAATGGTGATAGAAGGGGAACTGATCTAAAATCCATTTTGAAGCTGTAGAATAGATGTTTCTACTATTTTCTTCTTCAAATTCAAGAACAACTTTGAATCTAAGAAGTTGTACATATAAATCAAATCATGCATGTAAGTTTAAATAAAAACTCAAAAAACATTATTAATGTCATGTTGCCAATTCAATCACAACTTCTTCTATAGCCAACGGAATCAAATTCTGTTTAAGACCCATTTGAGATATCAAAGATATATTTAAAATAATACAAGGAACTTGACCTATCTCATCATGTGGAGTGAAAAATATCAAGCCGAAATAGAGGGTACAAGTGGACGCGAGTTGTTGCAAACCTCTAATATTGAACTGAACATATCTCTCAAACCAGAGACTCAAATTGTATTCCGTGAAAAACCCATTTCAAATCACAGAAATAAATTTCAAACAAGATATGGTAGGCCCTATAAGATGATATGTAGAGGTAGTGGTACCTATTCAAAATTGGCTGTGATTTTCAATTTTGTTTTTGAAAATGTATTTGCAAAACAAACTCTGATTTGAATCAGTTTAGCTTAAACACTCTTCACTTCGACAAGTGCACTTTATCTAAGTACATCACACCTGGATAGACTTCTATGGACATAATCCAGAGGGAGCAATGCAATTATTCCAGGAATTATGTGGAAACTCAATGGATTCTGGTGCATCAATGGAGGTTTCTAAGGTTCGAGGCAAGCATTGATACTCACTCTGATACCATGTTAAATTCTATGAAGCATAGGATTATTAGCTTGCATGAATTCAAATGGAAGAGAATGTTGCAAAAGAGAGAGAAGAATTTAGCATAGACTATTCAATTAATCATGACAAAATTGCACACACATGAGACACAATTGAAACAATATGACTATATTCATGAATCAATAAATGATATGGAATACACTAGTTGTACATATAGGAGAATTTGAATGCTAAAGATAGGATTCAAATATACCAACTCAGATTGAATCCAAAGCTAACTCAGTGTGGGAAAATCACCACTAGAGTTCACTAATGCAACTCCAAATAATTAACTTAGTCTACAATCAATTAGCTGACGAGGGTAGGTGAGAAAATGCACCCACACTCCCTTCAATCATGTAAATTGGTGCTAGGATAATTGATTGTGATATAACTGATAGTAACTAAAGCATAAATTAACATCACTACTTACCTACCAAGGTCCACTTAAGGAGACTGCTGGTGGCATTTAGAGTGGGTTCCTAAATTATAAGGATTGGTCCCTAGGGCTCCTAAACTCTTGCAATCACATGTAGTAAGTGGCAGATGTCCCCTAGGTGTGTCCCCTATGCACTAGAGGTGTGATGAACACCTTTTAAGCTAGGAAAATAGTTAATTATACTGTGGTCAAAGTGAGGATTAATAATAATCCTAACATCGTGCACAAACCTGGGGATGTCATGTTTGACCAAATAGCGATACGACTATTGGTGAACATCACACCCATTCTATACTCTATATCTTTTAAGTCAATTTCCATTGATAAGTTTGGATAAAACTCGTCCTTGTAGAGTCCTTAGTCTAACCGACCCATTACTGTTCAACTCTTCAATAATGTATGAACCTAGCCAAGCAATGTGCAACATTTTGTGTTTCCATTTTATCTGTTTGCCGTATAATAGTGCAAGGAAATTGGTTGCAAAATACTTCCTTTGTATGTGTCGATCTTGTCAGGATTTATGTTGTTTCTTTTGGACTTTTTGATGGTGAATTCCCATTCGTCATTGTTGGCCCTGGGAGAAGATAGGCATAATTCAGTTGCAATTTTGCTTGGAATGAGAAGAGTCTGGTCGCATGACAGAGGAAGTTGCGATAGAAGCAGCCGCGAAGGAAGAAGTTCACAAGAGAATGAAATATGAGACAAAATTAGCTGTGACAGAACGAACCATGATAGAAATCATGTAGCAGTTGAAAAGGACAACTCGAGAGATCTGTTGAAAAATTTGGGTTATAGTTTTCATTGATGGCAAAGTTTCTTATGAAGTACAAAGGAAAAGCAAAAGATACCATGGCAGAGTTAACACAACATAAGTCAAAGTAAAGACAGAATGGCACGATGATGAGGTGGCATAAATGAAGGTAGTGATGACATGGAACGATGATGAGGTGGCATAATTATCTACGTAAGATCCAATACATGAGGATCACTTTTTATATATCCACAAAGAAAGAATGTAGATCCACATTAGTTCTAGAATGAACGGCCAGGGAGTGACCCACACTAGATCTGACAGTGAAGATCAAGTTTACATAAATTATGAGGGAAGGCTAAAGATTTCGAAAAAGATCAAGATCAAACTGTGGGCATTGATCCCGCACTAGATCCGACGGTTAAGGATTAAATCAAACAGTTAGGCAGAAAATCCAAAGTTTCGTAAAAGATCAAGATCAAATGACTAAGATTAGTTCCGTTAAAAGAGATCGACGGTGCAGAAGAAAAATGCTAAAAGGGAATTGCGGAAGTAACGTTTAACCATTTTATGAACCCGCAACCCACATCCCACAATCTGAAAATATTGAACGACTGAAGTTATTTTCGCTAAAACAGATCGACAGTGCAGAAAAAAAAATTGCAAAAAAGAGCTTGCGGAAAGAAGCTCGCGGGAAGGAGATTGCGGAAAGAAGCTTGTGAAAAGGAGTTTGTGGAAAGGAAAAAGCATACAGTTGACATCCCGCATCCCATAATATGGAGATCGAAGGTCATAAAAATGTCCAAGGAAGATCAAGATTGGGAAATCGCTGAAACAAAATCGTGGTGCGGAAAAGAGATTTTGAGGGAGAAATCGATGGTTAGATCAATGGTCCGGATTGAATTAGAGATAATATCAATGAATCTGATTAGATTAGGATCCTATGGAAAGAAGCTTGGCAGTGCAGAAGCACCTAAAAACATTGGAAAAAGGTGCGGAAATGGTTTCCAAGCTGCGGAAATGATTTCAGAGGTGCAGGATCAATGGAAGAACGTGAAAGGACGTTTTGGAAGGTGTGATCTTCAGATCTAAAAGGGCATAATCGTGAAAGGTGTGTATGTTCAGTTTGAAGAGATGCAACTGTTGAAATAAGCTTAAACTCTAAGAAGTATTTAAGTAGTGGCCTGAGTAAGAAGGAAGATGTCTCCGTAGTTCAAATTGCATGATCAAAATCAAAGACTAGTGGGTGTGACAAAATTCAGTGGGAGAGAAATCGTGAGAAACTTATTAGGGTGACAGGGCAGTGCTAGGGAATGAAACAGGACCACTGGTGGTTGTTGCCTCCTTTCAGTCGAAGTTGATCCTTCCAATTGGCATTGGTAAATAGGGTGTTGTAGCATTCTTTCAATCGTAGCTGATAAACCAAGGGGTCATAGCCTCCTTCCAATTGGTATTGATAAACACGGTGTAATACCATCCTTGTCTGTAGTAGCAGGAAAAACTATTTGTAAATAACATTTTTGTAGTAATAGGACATATTGGTGGTTTACCCTATTGGAATTCCACGTTAAAATTATGTTTTGTGTATTCTTGTTGTTATGTGTTTCTAATGGTAGATTTAAAAGTGATTAAAATGGTTTAAAGATAACAATAATGATTCACCCCCCCACCTTAGTATTTACCAATAAACCAACGATTGGTATCAGAGTAGGTTTCTTCAGCACAGTTTAACCACTGGAAGGTAGATCCTTTATGAAAATCACTATGGATAAGCAAGAAGGCATGGCCACTAACATACCTCCACTATTTACAGGAGAATACTATGCATATTGGAGTGTCAGAATGAGATGCCATATGATGTCCCTTGGATGGAAGGTTTGGGCTACAACTGAAAAGGAGGTTCATGTGGGAAACTAGTACCCTACAGACACAATAGAACTAGGCCAATATGAAGCCAATGCTAAAACCATTAATGCAATCTTGAGTGGCTTAACAAACACTACGTTTACCAAGGTTATGTAATGCACATTTTCCAAACAAGCATGGGATAAATTGAAGATTATCTATGAAGGATCATCTAAGGTCAAGCAGTCCAAATTGAAGACATATAAAGGTCAATTTGAAAGTCTCAAAATGAGAGAAGAAGAGAATATTGGGGAATACATTATTCGTGAAGATGAGGTGGTTAATGCTATTAGAGGTCTTGGAGAAAAATTGAAAGAAAAATAAGTGGTAAGCAAGATCCTAAGAACATTACCAATGAGATATGACTTGAAGGTTTCCACCATAGAGGAACGAGATGAACTTAAAAAGGTGACAGTATATGAGTTGCATGGAATTCTCACTGCTTATGGGATGAGAACTGGACAGGATAAAAACTCAAAGAAAGAAGCAACATTTAAAGTCACTTCCAAAAATCAATCAGAAAATCTAGATGATGAGGAATCCCTCTTTGTAAGTAGACTTAATAAAGGCACTAGGAAATACAAAGGTAAACCACCTTTGAAATGTTTTAACTGTGGCAGGATTGGCCATTTTTCCCAGAAGTTTCCCTACCCAAAACAAGAGGTGAGTGACCATGAGGAATCTTGTTGACATTGGGGTAGAAAGAAGTATAAAGAGAAAAAGAAGAACTTATATTCCAAGGAAGAAAGTGAAGATAATGAAATCCTATTTTTAGGAAGAACAAACTCAAATGAGGAATCAGAAGTGGACATAAAAGTTGAATACATGGCTGTTGTAGATGAAATTGAAAAATGTAGGAAAAGAAACAAAGTTTTGAAAGAGAAACTGCCTAAATACCAAAAAGAGACAAATCATATTATTACTGATTTGAGAAAACAACTTCAAGAGGCCAAGAAGAGCGAGGAAGATCTAGTAGTTCTTCTTAGGAAGAGAATTCAAGAATCTGAAAAACTTGAGAAAGAAATTGCTCGAATTAGAGAAGGGGTTGATGAAAAATTCATCAAATCTAAGTTTAAAAACAACTCAAATATTCTGGGTGAGATTCTGAACAGTCAAAGATCATCCAGTGACAGATATGGGTTAGGGTTCGTTAAAGAAAAGAAGCCAGAGAGTTTCCCACTCACTAATAAGAGAGGAAGTACAAAGAGCTATGCTGAAGTACTAAAGAGTCCTGTTAAAAAGGAAAAGTGAAAAGAATATGCTTATCTTTTCATGACAAAGACAAAACTCGTGAGGAGCTCAAGAGACAAGTAATAAATATAAATCATAAAATATTTCTGGGTCATTGTTATTCATGTAATAACTTTGGTCATAAATCCCTCATGACAAAGACAGAACTCGTGAGGAGCTCAAGAGAAAAGTAATAAATATAAATCATAAAATATTTCTGGGTCATTGTTATTCTTGTAATAACTTTGGTCATAAAGCCCTGAAATGCAGGGCTTATGAAAAAGTTCATGAGTACAAGAATGATGCAATTAAAAAGCAAAAGGTAAGAAAATAATAACTAGTTTGGACTTATCCAAAGGTTTGATATAGAGTGTTACAAATGTTTTGGATGCTCAGCTAGGAATTGTAAATTGAAATGTGATGCTCCAGTAGAAGTTTAGAGACAGTGGAGGAAAATCGCAGTTAGGAAACAAAGAAACCAAAGACCTCCTGCGGATAAAGAAAAATTTCATGGTTATTGTCATTACTGTCATAAGTTTGGTCACAAGGTGGATGACTATAGAGTCAGGGGAGAAAATCAAAGGATGAAAATGGAACAGGACACCAACGCAGAACATGGTGAAAAACAAGTAAATAGTACACCTCCTAAAAAGGTGTGGATGAAAGAATTAAAAGCGTCAGAAGAAACACAACTTTAATTCATTAATGAAGTCTCAATAGTTGATGTTGAGAATAATGAAGTCATAGATAAAAACGACACTCATCATGAGGGAAAGCTGCTTAGTGATGTAGAAGAATACACCGATAAAGATGAAGGTGATGAAGAAGTATATAGTGATGACTATGGGATCTTTTTCTAAAAAGTTCTCTCGTGATTTAAAGAAAACCATGAAAATGACATTAGAAGGGATCTTATACTTATGGGGAGTTAAAGTCAGAAAATTCCAATTGGTATCTAAGAAAAAATTCAATTGGTATCTAATGTTGAAGTATATTGAAAGCTATCTTCTTCAAAGATGATGGGTGATCAAGGTTGGTGTATGGATGACATAAGAGAAAGTATGAAGTGATGTGAGAACAACAAAATGTAAGAATAATGAAGACCATGATGTCTGGAAACCAAATAGAAGATAAAGATGATTATGTTCACTTAGTATTTGAAGTCATGACACATAAAAATGATTGATAGTAGAAGAAAACTCAAGTCTAAAAGAAATAAAAAATTCAGTCTATTGATAAGGTAACAAGATGAGTTTAGCATTGACAAAGGAAAAGGTTGACGTTATGTCTGAGATAGTGAGACCAAAGAAACTATGTAATAAACTGAATTAATATTTGTGTTGGGGATCTGAAGTTATGGGTCTCTGGACAGTTGATAATAAAGATCTAAAATCCAAAAGAATCCAACAGTACATTCTACGTTTTTATATGAAGATCTAAATGCACAGGCTTAAGGAATTCTGGGAAAAGAGGAAGTTAGCTAACTTATAGGCAGAATAGACCATTAGATATGGCAGTAGGAACAAAGCTTTAAGAAAAGGAAACATGTATCCTAGAACAGAAAATGGAAGAGTGTTGAAAAAATCCCGAGTGCAGAATCTGTCGCAAAAATGTTGACAAAGGAGAAGAAGTATAGTGACAAGGGGAGTCCATGGATCTATCAGTTAATATATCATTCAAGAACATGAAATGTTAAGATAAAAGATAATACATTGGTTAAATAACCAAGTTCATTTAAAGGGAGATATGATGACAGGAGGAGTTGTAAAAAAGAAGAGAGACAGGAAATCCTATATCAAAGTAGGTGCAACATTGGCATAACAGGTTATCCTTTGTCATTGTTGTCAAATAGGGAGAATGTTTAGAGGTTTCCATCAATGCTAAAGGGGGAGATTGTTGACAAATTTGGGTTATAGTTGTCATTGATGGCAAAGTTGCTTATGAAGTACAAAGGATAAGCAAAAGATACCATTGTAGAGTTAACGCAACATAAGTCAAAGTAAAGACAAAATGGCACGATGATAAGGTGGCAGAGTCGAAGGTAGTGATGACATGGCATGATGATGAGGTGGCATAGTTATCTGCATAATATCCGATGAATGAGGATCATTTTTTGTATAATCCGCAAAGACAGAATGCATATCCGCATTAGTTCTAGAATGGACGGTCAAGGAGTGACCTGCACTAGATCTGACGGTGAAGACCAAGTTTACATAAATTAGGCAGGAAGGATAAAGATTCTGAAAAATATCAAGATCGGATGGTAGGCATTGAACCCACACTAGATCCGACGGTTAAGGATTAAATCAGACAGTTAGGCATAAAATCCAAAGTTCCACAAAAGATCAAGATCGGACAGTTGAGATTAGTTCCATTAAAAGAGATCAACAGTGCGGAAGAAAAAAGTGGAAAGGGAATTGCGAAAGTAACGTTTAACAATTTTATGAACCCACATCCCCCAATCTGAAAAGATCAAACGGCTGAACTTAGTTCCGCTAAAACCGATTGACGGTGCGGAAGAAAAATTAAGGAAAAAAGCTTGCGGAAAGAATCTTGTGGAAAGGAGTTTGCGGAAAGGAAAAAGAGAGCATTCAACATCCCGCATCCCGTATCCTGCAATTTGGAGATCGATGATTAGAAAAATGCTCAACGAAGATCAACGATGGGAAATTGCTGAAACAAAATCTTGGTGTGGAAAATCGATTTTGAGGCAAAAATCAATGGTTAGATCGACGGTCCGGATTGACTTAGAGATAAGATAAATGACTCTGATTGGATCGGGATCCTATGAAAAGAAGTTTAGTAGTGCAAAAGCACCTGCAAACGTTGGACAGAGGTGTGGAAATAGTTTCCAAGATGCGAAAACGATTTCTGAGGTGCAGGATCAATGGAAGAATGTGAAAGGACGTCCTGGAAGGTGTGATCTTCAGATATGAAAGGGTGCAACCGTGAAAGGTGCTTTTGTTCTGTTTGAAGAGACACAACTATTGAAAGAAGTTTAAATGCTAAGAAGTATTTAAGTAGAGGCCTAAGTAAGAAGGAAGATGTCTCTGCAATTCAAATTGGATGATCAGAATCATAGACCAGTGGGTGTGACAGAATTCAGTGAGAGAGGAATTGTGAGAAACATATCAGGGTGGTAGGGCAGCTCTAGGGTAGGAAATAGGCCTACAGGGGGTTGTTTCCTCCTTTAGCTGAAGTTGATAAGCCAGGGGGTTGTAGCCTCCTTCCAATTGGAATTGGTAAATAGGGTGTTGTAGCATCCTTTCAATCGTAGCTGATAAACCAAGGGGTCGTAGACTCCTTCCAATTGGTATTGGTAAATAGGGTGTAATACCATCCTTGTCTATAGAAATAGGAAAAACTATTTGTAAATATAATTTTGCAGTAATAGGACGTATTGGTGGTTTACCCTATTGGCTTCCACGTTAAAATTGTGTTTTGTGTATTCTTGTTGGAATGTGTTTCTAATGATAGATTTAAAAGTGGTTAAAATGGTTGAAAGATAACAATATTGATTCACCCCCCCGTCTCAGTCTTGACCAATAAACCAACAAAATCGTGGGTAATAAGTCAGCTAAGAGTCACACATGCTTTAGGAAATAAAGCATCTTTGTATTTTTGGTCGATAGTGCCCATTGAAAGTTGTAACGGAAATGTATGAGAATAGGAATGACAACTTGTCGGCTAATAGAATGAATTCAACCAATTACAACATGTAAGATTCTATAAAAGGAAGAACCCGAGCTGTGTGTGTGTTAATTCCTGGTTATTTAGTTGGTTGTTTACTTCGTAGTTAGTATGTTTTTGTAAGAAGAGTCGAAGACTCGGAGAGGAGTGAGTCGATCCAAGCTATGTGCTGATCGACAGTACAATGCATGGGAGGAAAACTTCAGATACCAGAGACTAGAGAGCATGAGATGAGAGAAAAGTCTATATAGAGGGTAGAATAATATCTAGAACATAGTCTTCAAGTTGAGTGCGCAGACGAAAGGTGCCATATATTTATCATGCCAGATGAAGAGTGCATTTTCTACGTTAATATTGTGTAAATGTGTATTTCATGAATATGTTTGTGTTGCATGAATATATACTGTTAATAAGTGTTTATGTATTTGCTTATAAATAGTTCTTGTATGCATCTGTTGCACTATTACTAGTTGGAATCACTACTAAGGCATTATATTGACTGTTGTAATATTTATAGATGGATAAGTAGAGTAATATATTGAATGTTCATACTAAGTATAAGTAATACATCCACCGACTTCAATTGAGTGAGTTGGTAAGGTGCTGTGAGAGGAGAAATCTCCACCCAACTACAGGAACCTGGTTTTGGCAGTTACCCATAAGAGATATCTCAGGTTAGACTGCATCTACGTCGTATGTGCGACCGACTAAGCCTTGCTCCATAGGGACGATATCTTGGGCTTTGTTATTATACAAAGAACTTCTGAACCAGGGTCGAAGGGAGAAACACCAACAAATGGTTTAGTTTCCGGGAATGTGAATCATTGTGGCGAGGAATATGTTTTGGCACTAGATGAGCCATAAATTCAAGAGTGGATAGATTCTAAAGCATTATATTTTACACAAGAATAAAGTGAAGGATTGTGGTTGAATCCGACAAAGTGGTTGGAATGGTACCTCTATATGGATATTCATGAAAGTTTATTTTGCGAGTTTCCTATTTTTTTATATGACTGGTTGTTGAAGATACCAACCCAATGAAAACATTTCCAAGGGGGAGAACTGACAGAGTGGAATCCCTAGTTGATTCAACGGCTGAAGAGTTTTGGAAACCCTGTGTCGAGGGATATTGATTTTTGGGTAGACATATTTTGGAGGGATACATTATTGAGTTTGATGTCGACACAATAACATTATATAGTGAGGAGGAAAGAAAATTTCTCCAAGGACCGTGAGGAAGATACTCGACATCGTTAAGAATTTGGATAAAGATGTCTGTATGCGAAAAATGAATCCTAAGAATAGATTTCGATGAATAAAGAACTGTTTATAAAGACCTGGGTTATGTTGTAGAAGAAGTTCACTAAAAATGGAGAAACGTAAGCTAATATGTTCCCTGGTGATAATGAAACTGCACTAGAAGGTGGACGCCTAAGAAGTGGAAGGATATTTCAGTTAGGAAAAAGAAGAAGAACTGTGACAAGAAGAGGAAGTTGCAGTATGACTAGAGAAGAAGACTATGATTTGACATTGCACTTTGACAAAGGTTCTTGCAATGAAGAAGAGGGATATTAGCCTATCCTCAAAGGGAAGAGGGAAAAGAATAATCCCCAGACCCATAATACAAATAAGGCACACCTACAACTCCTCGTATGTATCTAGAGGTAAGATCCAAAAAATCATATCGTAGTAGGTTTATCAATAAAAGTAATACTAACTGTGGGAATAGTGGACAAGGGACTCCTGCTAGCCAAATGTTTTGTCCAGCAGTACTGAGGACCAATATAATCTCTTGAAACGACACTAAGCTGTTGATATTCAATGGAAATGGGTTAGAAGACCCAGAGCAACATTGGCTTCTATGTGAAGGTGTATGGAATATACAACACATCCAGGATGACGCAATAAAGAAGGCGCAGATGATCACGACTCTGAGGGGTCATGCGCTAGAATGGTATATGAAGTTTTATGTGGTTCCAACAGGAGTCACAAAGAAGACACTTGACCAAATTTGAGTGGGACTAATAGACTAAGTAGGAAAGCACAAATCTGAATCTTAATGTATTATAGAGATTGAGGAGATTAACAAATTGGCTATGGAGTCTGTGTGGGACTTCGACCATAGATTTAATAAATTAATGGCTAAAGTAAGATTTCATATGTCGAACCTACAACACAAAGAGTCATTCATTGCAGCATTGTTACCGCACATTTAGATTCCCTTGATGCAACAAAAGATTGTGTCACATATTGAAGCACTAGTGGTGGCCATGAAACTAGAATCCTCGTCAGTAGGAGAGACTAGCATAGGAATGATGTAGATTTAGTCAAAACTAGCTAACCTTACATTGCAACTCCAGGACATTAAAAAAGGGAAGGAATTCCAAGAATAAATATGGTGTACCAGATGCAGAACTGAAGGAAATCACAAGGACAATTGCTAGGTGTTCATGAACTATGTCGCAGGAGGAGCGCCGAACCCAAAAATATACAAGGGATGAATTAGTGTAGAATATCCCAAACAAGAGGTCATCAATCAGAAGAGTGCTTGTACTTACACCAACTAGTTTATATTGTAAATTTTGTAAATCAGTAGGCCACAATGAGAAGGACTGCAGAGCCTTCTAGATGCTACAAGAGAAAACAATTGACACTTATTTAATGAAAAATGAAGAGCGGATGAAAGCTTAGCGGACTCAAGCTCAATATCCACAAGATCAGTATCCTCAGCCCTAGTATCCATAAAATCAACACCCGCAACAACAATACCCTCAACCAAGGGGGGTGGAAATTTTTGAGGTCGGGGACAAGGAGGAGGATTTGGTTGTGGAAGAGGCCAAATAACATGTTACAATTGTGGACAAATAGGACATTGTGCTAGGGATTGTGCGAGCCCTGTAAAGACATGTTCTTAATGCAAATCATTTGATGATACTGTCGAACAGTGTCCATAGTTGATTATGAAGTGGTGGGTTAGAAATGTGGGAAATCCAAACCCTCTGTAGAATCCAAATCCAAATCCCAACCAGAATATCCATATGATTTCTTCCGAGCTGAGAGAAGAAAATATTGTTGTCGAGACGAGAGGAGGTGCTACGGCTAGAGAATACCAAGATACACATCATGACCAACTGTAGGTGTGACCAACAACACAAAATAAAGTGTCGTTCGACGTCCAAAGAGAGAAGGAATTATTCTTGGACACCCGACCATAATTTGTCGACAAGAATCAAACATCGATGTTTTTTCCCACACTGCCAAGAAGACTTCCAATGGATATGTCTGAAAGATTCAATAAGTTGTTTCGAAAGGAACCGACAGGAAATGTTAGTAAGCTTAAAGATTTTTTTTAATTTACTTATCGCTAATGCACGATAAACATGTTGTCGCAGAATTGACAACTCTAATAGAATAACACCAAGAAGAAGTGTGACTAGACATAAGAGTAACCGGGTGGGAACAATATTAAAGACCGATCGCGTGTCAAGCATGACTGCCAAAATAGGAGATTACGATATGGATTACAATATCTTAGATTTGGGATCTAATGTCAACATTCTAACAAGAGAAACATGGGAAATCACGGAGAAATCGCGACTAGATTGGTCTCCCATTCATCTCAAATTAACAAATCAGTCAAAACTCCTACCTATCGCTTGACTGACTCAATTTCCTGTTGAGGTAGAAGGCCTGAGAACATATGGTGATTTTTAAGTAATCGACATTGTTGATGACACAAAACCATATCCTACACTTTTGGGGATCAACTAGGTGATTGATAATCAAACCATCATCAATTTTAAGAAAATAATCTTATCATTTGAATATCAAAGTCTGAGGGTAGTTACACCAATTTATCCGCTAGAAGGTCTGAGATATGTTGAGCCAGTAAATAGTGAAGGAAAATGTGAGTAAATTGACCATATTTATAACATCATGTCTACGAGGGATGACTATGTAAATCCAATAGCTGACATAAAGCTTAGTTGGAGAAGTATTAGTTCATGTACATCAAATTCTGGCAAAGCATTGGAAAAATGGCAGAATCAGATGCATGAAGTATCCATGAGACAGTGCACAAGAATTACATGATCCATGTGACGGGTAGGAACTAAGGAAAGTGAGATACCTACCTATGAATTTTTACCTAACCTTGCATATTTTCTGACAGAGTTTGAAGAAAACGTCACAAAACATTAGCGCTTTTCCATCCTGGAATTTGTGATGAAAGCTACACCCGCTAGATGGTGGATCACACATAAAGTCTATCTCGGAATGGCCACGATGGCGAAGATTGTTGGAGATAAGGTTTAGAGAAGAGATCAGTTATATTGGGAAAAAATATACAGGACTGACCAATCCTATCGACCATATTGAGTATTGTGGTGCAACATGGCAGGCATGTCTGCAATAGTTGCGGGTTCATCAATTCATACACACATTAGACATGATACCAAGGAGCTGGTATATATCAGTTGAACTGAGATGAGGAACTATTGAATGGGATGAATTAGCTACTAGCTTCATACACACATAGTGAATTTGTTGATGATCATCCATCGATTGATGCTGCATTGAAAGTAATTAACATAAATATATTTGAATATATCCATGCTGTAATGACAAACTTCAATTAGTGTGACACAACAATTCAACACTGGATGGAGTGCTATAATGTGACTGGAGAACCTGATGACGATGACCCACTTGATGTAAACATACCTGAGACTGAAGGTACGTGCGCAGTGGAAGTATTTGGTATTTCTAGCGACCAATTTCTGAATCCACTAAAAGTCAAGAAAGTAAATATTGGCACCCCGAAGAATCCAAAATTTACCAATATTGGAGATTACTAGGATGATGGGAATATCGCGAAAATCATAGATCTATTGAATGAGTTTCAAGATCTGTTCCCTACAAAAATTTTAGAGATGAAAGGGATTATTGGAGACCTTGGAGAAATGAAGATACTTTTAAAGCTCGATGCAAAACCTATCAAGCAATGACCATATCGATTGAATCCACGGTATAAAGAAAAAATTGTAGAGCAGCTACGCATTTGTTGAGACAGAGGAAACATAGATGAAAAATGAAATGAAGAAACTTCCCTTAGCATAGAAAAGGACTAAGGCTGCTGAAATGAAGAAACTTCAAAAGTAAGTCGCAGCGCTGCGAACCCAATAGCAACAAAGGACTGGCAAAGTCATAGAGTTGCAGGTCGAATCAGAAAGAATTACAGGAATTATTCAACATGTACATTAGAAGGTGTGACAAGAAACATATTCTATAGGACTTGTAACATCGAAACACATTAGTTCTGACCTTATGGAAAACTTACAGAAGGTAGAAGAGGATGTGCGACGAGAGACAAAGGAGATAGTGAAAATATTTCAATATTTTTAAAGTAAGGTCACCACAACTATAGAAGTTTTGGAGCAGCGTAGCGTGGCTCGAGATGAGCCACATCTGAGTGTTGGGGGATTGTTGGCACTAGGAGAAGATAGGCAGAATTCAATTAGAATTGTGCTAAAAATGAGAAGAGTTCGGTTGCATGACAGAGGAAGCTGCGTTAGAAGCAACCACAAAGGAAGAAGTTCACGATAGAAGGAAAGATGTGACGAAATCAACCGCGATGGAAGGAACCATGATAAAAGGCATGTAGCGGCTGAAAATGACAACTCATGATATTGTGGGTAAGAATTTGGCAAAGAATCCCGTGTGCTTTAGGGAATAAAGCATCTTTGTATTTTGGGTCGATAGTTCCTACTGACAGTTGTAAAAAAATGTATGAGAATGGGAATGACAACTTGTCAGCTAACAGAATGAAGTCATATGATTACAACATGTAAGATTCTATAAAAGGAAGAAACCAAGCTGTGTGCGGTTTACTTCTTGGTCAGTCGATTGGTTGTTTAATTCCTAGTTGTTTTTTTTTTGTTAGAAGAGTCGAAGAGAAGAGTGAGTCGATCCAAGCTGTGTGTGGATCAATAGTAGAGTGAAGGGGAGGAAAAATTCAGAGACTAGAGACTAGAGAGCATGAGAGAAGAAATAATTCTATATAAAGTGTAGAATAATATCTACAATAGAGTATGCAAGCTGAGTGCGTAGACGAAAGATTCCATATATCTCTCATGCCATATGAAGAGCGCCTTTATGGTTTTTCCTAAATGGGTTTCCATATTAAATACATTATCAATGTGTATGTGATGAATGCGTTTGTTTCGCGTGAATGTATACTGTGAATAAGTGTTTATGTATTTGCTTATAAATAGTTATTGTATGCATATGTCACACTATTGCTAGTTGGAATCGCTACTAAGGAATTATATTGACTATTGTAATATCTATCGATGAATACGTAGAGTAATATCTTGAATGTGCATAATAAGTACAAGTAATACATTCACTGGCTTAGCTCGAGCGAGTTGGTAAGGTGCTGTGAGAGGATAAATCCCCACCTAAATTTAGAAACCTGCTTCTGGTAGTTACCCATAAGAGAATTATCGGGTGAGACTGCATCTGCATCACACATGCGGCTAACTAAGCATTGCTCTGTCGGGATGATATATTAGGTTTTTTTGTCATACAAAGAAGGTTTGAACCTGGATGAAAGGGAGAAACAACAACCTGGGTCAAAGGGAGCTTATGTCTTCTACTAAATGGGTGGTTTATGGATGACCATGAACCAAAAGGTGGTTTTAGGATGACCACAAACTAATGAATGCTTTGGAACATGGCTCAAACTTTGACTTCTGGCTACATATTTAACTTTCGTTCCAGATGTTGGATCTGGTTCTGATTGTGGCTCAAGATAGCTTGTTCCAACAAATCATGGGTATTTGAAACTTGAAGCTTGACTATCAATCCATAATGCCCACCCTGTCACATGCAAGGTGAGAAGCAAGAAAACTTTCTTCGGTGTGATGGAAAAAGAGCATGGTTGTGTCTCTAATGGAAAGATATATCAATGGTGGTTTTGAATGTCAGAATTAGACACAAAATACCACGGTTTGAGCTATGAATTATTGAAAACACATAAAGTATTTTAGTGCTAAGATCTACAAGGGATTCTTGAGCCAGAAAGACATTGCACTGGAAAACATGTGGGTGATTTGAAGGTTGGTTGGGATTTACAAAATCAACAGGCCAGGCCGCCGCCATGGTTTTGAAAAAAAAATTATCCGGTAATGAGCTCTACTAATGGAGGTAACCTTGAAGTTGTAGAACTTGAAAAAGAAAGAAAAACTTATGCGAATCTGAAGGTTGAAGAAAGGTTTATGGGAGTGTAATGAGCGGTCATATATATATTATTTATTTTGCAAAGACATGTAACAATAAGAAAATGACTTTGTGTTTGTTGGATTGTAATTTTCAATTTCATATATCAAAGCTTATGACTCAGAGGGCCTCCACATTCCATTGTGATGGTTTTGGGATTCACAAGGAGCGAAGGGCACCATACCTTTTCCTTTACGTGTAGTGAAGAGAAAAGGTAAAAAGAAATTCAATGGAATTGTTACATCTATCAAAACTTGTGCCCCCTGAGCTAGAATATGCGCGCGGAAGGGGGTTGGCTTCTGCATCCATTACGTCATGAAAATTAAGCAACAAACTACTAATCGACGTCTTGACTATATACTATTGATATTTAATACGAAGATTGACTTGGGATATTAAAAACTTGAAACAAAATATTTTCTTCACCTGTCAACCTTATTTGGCCATTTAATGATCTTCAACACATGAGATTATAAGAGAACCCATGTGAATGGTCAACAGGAAAAATGGTGTCACTTGTGCAAATTATGATGTGCGGAAATTTTGATGTCTTGCATAGTTCAAGTTTCAATTTCAAAGGTATAGTCTCTCCACGTCCAGGTTAGGTCTCAGTTTCAAACGTATAGTTCCTCCACGCAGAGGGGTTTAGAGGTTCTCTAAAGCTACCTAAAACTTGGAAAACTCCTATAACTATGCCCTTTGGATTTTTGGACTTTTTTGCTTTGTAAGATTCCATTGGCATTCAAATGATCGAGGCAAAAACATTGACTCAACATTGACTTATTTACTAAATGTTTTCAAATTTAAAAACTTTATGTACAAAATCCTTTTAGAAATTTAAAAGCTTTATGTACAAAATCGTTTTAGAAGAAACTTATTTTCACTTATGTGGCCATTTAGAAGTTTTATGTAATTCTCTCATTTTTGAAACATATAGAAGTTCTCTTCGGTGTTTTATTTCCCCCTCTTTGGGGTATGCGAGTTAGGTTTTTAATCCGTTGCCGATCTTCACAAAAGGATACTGGGGTAGCATGAGTAGGCACTTGGGTATGCTAGTTAGGTTTTTAATCCGTTGCCATCTTCACAAAAGGATACTGCGGGTAGCATGTGTAGGCGCTTAATGGAGATTCTCATGAGTTTGTAACACTCAACTCATTACCTACAGGTAGCAGTTTTACAGATTAAGTAACCTACTTTCAATTCTCATAGCAATATTCTCATAGGAGTTTTAGAGATTAAGTAACCTACTTTCAATTCTCATAGCAATATTCTATACCCTCTGCTAATCGGATTCCGTTTTGGGTTGTTGCTGAACAAAACCATATTTATTGCTCAGTGGGGAGCTTAAATTACTGGTCAACACCATGTGATCGTCAGATTTTCCTTTTCGTGTGTGCTTTTCATGGATGCCAATTACACATACGACCGCAGATTCTGAGCAACTTTAGTCATTAAAGAACAGGAAACACACAACAACTATCCAGAGATTCAACACATTATAAAATGTGGGTCCTTAAGCAATAGTTGCTCCAAGCACATACTGCAACCTCTTCAATAATCAGAGTTCCTAATTTAAATACATTGGAGACAGGTGAATACAGTCCTTAAGTTTGCGGTCTCCCGACCTAATCTTGAACATTTTTGTTTGGTTTTTCATCGTCTCCAACATGTGGTGGGTGATGATAGTAGCTTTAGTGGGTCGAATAAATACCGTCTGGGTTGTTTGTAGCAGTTGGAAATGGAAATGTAATATATATATATATTCAGCGCGCATCGATGGTCGTGACAGTGTTATCATACGTATATATACTGAAGCAGAAATGTGTAACACTTTTGTCAGGGTTGCGCTTTTCGCTGCTTTATATCTGTAGTTGTAGTTTCTAGCGAGGTAAGATTCTCTGCGGCTGACTCGCATTGCTGGGAGGTCTACGATGTCAAATGAATCGACGTACAATTCGTAAAAGAATGAGGTTCTTTCTTTATTTATGTGGTACTTTATACTGTAGACAGAATCTTCAAGTGGTTGGAGAGTTGAATTTTTGGTTGTTGCGTTTGTTGCCACTGAATCATAAAATAGTGTGGGTGCCAGGTTGTTTGCAAGGTTTTTCTTGCGACTGCTTTCCAAAGTAAAACTGCCATTGTATACCGCGTTTGGAATTTAATTTCATCTCTGCTCTTCCGAGATAAGAGGCCCCGGCCTCGCTTTTCTGACATTGTTTTACTATAAACAGGTCAAAATTGTTGATGGAAATTGTTATTTCTGTTATTTTGCAATTTTAGCAACAGTGGTTTGTCCAAGACAAAATGTCCACATGGCTTAAATGGTCTCTGCCATTTTGGTGGGTTGGGCTTTTTGGTTTTTTTGGTTAGTGTCGACTAAACTTTTTTTTTTAAATTTAGAAATTTTATCTTCATCATCACATCACAACTTTTAGTTGAAAAGATTAACATTCAATTATAAAGTTGAAACTTGTTAATAATGACAACTAATTTAATATGTTTATTGGAAGTTTTTCAACTGGTAACCGTTTTAGTTTTGTAACGTATTTCATGAAGTATATAGTGCATGGTTGGGATACGTAATGTATTGGTAGTTTGTGAGGTTGAGGTTCGTCATTTAATCTCTAGTTCTTCATTAATAAGCTTCAATACTTTGTTTGCGTAGATATTTCCCCTTATGGGATTTTACCACATTACACTGTTGTTTGAAATGGTGGTTTCCTTATGTAATATGTCTCTAATAATTTAACCAGTGGTATTAGAGCACGTGCGAGAGAGACATTGGATTTGAGAAGGAGCCGAGGATTGTAGAGCCGTTGCTTCTATTACCTAGACCATGAGGAATTGTGGGTGCTCCTGGACGTGAAGAAAAGGTCTGTTGACATCAGGCGTTGCACTGATGACCAAAACCGTGAGAAGAGAGGTTGGATGGGCATGGAGAGGAGCCCCACGTGAAAGAATAGGTGAGCCTCGGTTGCTGACTATACGTGGAAGCCACAAACTGAAGCCGCGTGAAGACGGGACCGGTGAAGGCGTCTGGCCGCCATGGAACTGAGTCTGCAACTCCTGTAAAGAGAGTGTTGTAGAGGCTTCACATCCCATAGCCATATAAAGCGTCTGCGTGAAAGAAGAAGTGTTCGTTTGAGTCCGTTTCTAATTGCTCATGGAGAAGGGAGTCTGCAGTCACGTTGTGGAGAAGTGATAGACCAATCCTGGCTTGCTGGAAAGAACGCTTGCTGGTGGAGACCGTGCCTGGATATCGCTGCTCCTGGATAAGAAGAAAACGGAGCCATCGAGCACTGTGGAGAAGACGCAGTGGAGAGAGGAGTGTTTAATCGTCGTGTTACCACCTAAGTTGTACTTAGTGGTTTTTTATCAAGTGAGTCTGGTGAACCGGACATGGTTGACTTGTTCGGACTTCAATAAGACCTTTGGGAGTACTTCTGGGAAGTGCTTGTTGTATCATATCACATGTTCATACCCCATGGGGGAATTGTAATAAATGTTCTAGCATGATAGTGTCTGTAAAAGACTCAGCCTCTTAGACTTCATTTGTCAATCCGATCAGCCCAGGGTGTTTTTTCCCTTGGTTATTATTGGTTGTTGAATAAACGACTGATAATTTCTGAGTTTTTCACTCCATATCTCCAAAGTTGGGGTGGTCGGCTTGGCATTTGGGCCTATTGAGGTTATTAGAGTCTATGTGTCAATGTATAAGCATGCTAGACATCATTTTTGAGTCATATGAACATGTCTAAGTCCCCCTAGGTGTTTTTCATTTTTTCAATTTTTTAGTTTTTTCAGTGTTTTTTATTAAATTTTAATTTTTCCAAAACTTAGGTTATTTTTTTATAGTTTAATTGAAAAAATTGATTTTGTAATAAAAGTGGGCCAATTAATCGGTTTCAGTCATGTGGGTGCTCATTTTCAAGCTAAGAGCACCATGTAAACCCATGGACCCACTTTTTCCTAAGTTTTGAGTGATCTTCCATCACTTAGGTCAGAAAGCCCCAAAAATCAATTATTGATTATTTTAATTAATAAATTGATGAATAATGGAGCAAATCCAAAATCAATAAATCAGTGGATTCTCAGCCGATTTGATTGAAATCAGCCAGATCTGAAGCAGATTGACTGGATCTGACAAATCCTTGACTGAAGGAGGTCCTCAAATCAGATCCAGAGTTGATCTTGAGCATCTTTTATGGGGAATTTCGCCCTCCCTCTCTTCTCAACACGTTTTGGCTCATCTGGATGAGTTTTGGGCCGATGTGTCAGTGTATGGGTTGATGTGTCAGCCAGATCAGGCCCCCGGTTGACAAGTAGGCTCAGTGCAGCTTCAGTTATGCATTGATGGACTCACCATCAGTTAATTTCACTTGATTCCATGAGGAATTGCGCCCCCCCTGGGCTAGATGGCCTGCAAATTGTATATATCTAGGCACAACCTCTTCCAAGATAGTTAGAACTGGGATTGAGGTGCTGCTGCTATTGTAACTCTGTAATTCTTCATTTGAAGTAAAGAAAAGCTTTGGAGGCAATACGGTGTGGTGCCATTGCATGTGTGGATGATTATTGCCATTGTTTTACTGAGGTAACCTGTATCTGTGGTCATTTTTTGTTAATTTCTTGTAGATCTGTGGTTAAGATTGGTAATTAGCTTATTACAATCTTGATAGGAAAGGTGTTGTTCAATAAGTTTATTGACTGTAACTCTCCTTGGATGCATGTTTAGAGATCTAGATTTAGCATGTCCTATAAGCTTATATGCATGTTATCTTGAATCTCTTTGTATGTACTAATCGGATCTCACAAGTTTCTTGGCAAGTTCTTTGATTTCAGCTCAGTTGCAGGTTCATACTTTGGAGAGGATGCTGATCTAGTTTGCTTCTTCATTCTCCTCAAAACATTTCAAAGGCATAGTCCCTCGACATTCCACCTGAAAGCTCCACTGAGGATCTTCAAGGAAAACAACACTTTTCTCCTCTTCTTCCTCCCTCAAAAATCAACACTTTACCCGGTTACTTTTTCAGTTCATAGCTGTGATTTCATTTGGATATGTTTCATCAAAGTAAAATATACATAGATCTAATATTTCATAGCTCGTATCCTAGATCTTGCACTTAAAAAAGTTTCATAAGCATCCTAGATCTAGCTGTAGGGAAATCGTCCTTTTTGCATGAATTTTAAAGAAAACTTGTAGATCACATGCATTAGATTTCTGTTCGCTGTTATAAATTTAATATTCTGCAATATCAGTGCACTTTAATTTCCTGCACAAACAACAAGCCAAGATCCCAAGGAAAGCTTGCTTCTTTCTTTGGTTCCTTTTTTGCCGGTTTAGCTAGTTTAACCGCATTATTTTTTGAGATAAAGTAGGCTGATCCAAAGGTACTTTTAAAGTGATTTTGGACATATGTTATTCTAACTTGCTCGTTGTCCTTTAGCAGGTCTAACAGAAAGAAAATGAAGCTGCTGTCCGAAGTGGTCTCAGGAGCATTCAAATCCCCCCAAGGGTCTCCCTTTTCACTAAAAAATCTTAATTTTTTTTTGCAAAATTGTAAAAAAAATGGTTTCAACCTGTATAAGGACCAAGATAGTTTTGATTTATCAGTTCTCTGATATTGTAACTGCTGTAATAAAATCATCTTTGGAATAGGTTATTTCGAGCCCATTCCCCATCCCCCCTGGGGGGATTTGTGTCGGTGCCTTTTTCATCGATTTCTGTTCATTTATTTTTTACTAGAATTGATCTAATCTGCAGGGTAGTATAATTTAGTTCATTATTAATATCATACTCCATATCTTACATTTCGAAGTAATCATAATACTTACCCCACGATTTCTTGATTGACCCGAAAGGGGAAAGAGATTCGTGGTAGGATTAATTAAGAAAGTCAAACTGTGTATCTGTTTGTTTTTTTCTATCATTTGTTTATTTGCAACTGTAAAATTAACCCCTCCTCGATTCCCCGATTGAGATCCACTTGGATCGAAAGAGGTTCTTGGAGGCTTTTCTTTTAAACAAGAACATCCAGTTTAAAACTTATTAAAAATTACAAGACTCTAGTGTGTATGCTCTGCAATTGGCTGTGGTTCATCCAATTGGTCAAGTTGTATCAAAAGCACTTGGGTGACTAGTATAATTAGAACTCACTCTTCCCAATTGACAAACCATCAGGTGAAAATCCAACACCTAGATCAGACCTCTACGGTGGAAAAATACCCAAAGGAAGCGGGAACCTACTGAAAAGTGACCTCGGGGCGCCGATCTCTGTCACACCCTAACGGGTGCATTACGAACAATAGCCCCAGAGACTCCATTTTAACCTACATATTCCTTGCGGGTAGCCGTAAATGTTTAGTTTTGGACATACTCCAAGTACTCTTGGGTATATCTGGAGTCCCCCTTGGCCTAATTTAATCAACTCATACTTCACATTTAACTTAAAACATACCAAGATGCAATCACAAAATATTTACTCCAAGCACATGCAAGCACATCGATCTTATTGATTTGACTCCATTCTAAGGCACTGGTCATTTTTTGCTTTATATATATATATTGTGTATCAGCTTTGTGCTTTCGTGTGTTTATCTTCGTATCTTGTCATCTTTAATTATCTATAGTTAAAATATTCAAACTCCTAAATAACTAATTCAGTTTAACATCACCACACTAAGAAATCATCCTTAGTAACTTAATAGAGTCTACCCCCCTTGGCTTCGTTAGGAGTTGAGCCTAAACAGAGGAGTCAAGAACAAGATGACAGCCTTGACTCGAGACTTGCCCCCAAGGACACACCGAGTGGCTTGAAGATTTCTGCCATGTGATCCAGGTGTGTGAAAGGCGGCAACACGTCGTAGAGAAGGAGACGTCATGGAGAGTCCGTGTTTGAGGGAGAAAAGAAAGGCGTGTGGAGAAGAGAGAGAGGCTGCTCGGGGTGCCTGCTGCTACTGCTAAACCCTGAAGAAGATAGTCTTGTTTTCCCGTAAATCTTGAACTTATGCTTCGTGAGCCAAGACTCTTGTTTGTTGGGTGTATTTGTTTGGGAAAATATATATATTTAAAAAAAAATATCAACAATGTCTAGCACAAAGTTTGAAATTGAAAAATTTAATAGTGAAAATAATTTTGAACTATGGAAGTTAAAGATGTGGGATCTATTAGTAAAACAAGGGTTACAAAAAGCCTCAGACTGTAAGAAAGAGAGACCTGTAGAGTGCTTAGCATGATTTCGATTATGTCTTGTGAATGATGTATTGTTATACCAAAATCCTGTCACCATCATGTGATAAGACCTTTGACATACCTACCTGCCTTGAATCCCAGCTCTTGGAGTGGAAACTCATGCTAATTGTCAATCTTCCATGTAAATTCCCAGCACCGTGCTTCCTCTGTTGTCCAGGAGCAGTACCTTGTTCGCACCGCCTATCCCTTGTTGTCCACAAGCGGTGCCACCGCTTATGGCCCTTAATCCATAAGCGTTTCTTACCATAACCGCTCTGTCATTGAAGGAGAAACGCGGTACCCTGGGTAAAAAGGGAAAAATAGAAGTTTCTCGAGGCTTATAGATGATGAGCCTCATGTCCTCTCTTATCCCTATCATTGTGGGTCAGTTGAGCTCGAGATCCCTCATCCTAGGATCTTAGAGGCCACCTCATCCACTAATCTCTCAACCATCCCTATCCATTGAGCCTTATAAATACAAGCTCATATCCATGGTTGAGGGGGGAACTCTTAAGGTATTGTTATGCTGTTGGATTGATCACTTGGCCCAAGCCATTGGAGAGCATAGAGAGCTAGAGTTGGAGCTTACGGAGATGAGAGTGCTTGGTTTCATGGAGATGCATGTCAACACTAAGGCTTGGTTGTAAACTTCTCCATTTTTATCTTAATGCAAGTTGATTTCCGTCCCACATTATTGTTGTTGTTTGATTTCACATGTATGTTATTAGATTCCTTAGTCACTAACATGGATCAATAGATTATATTCTGGCAACTTTGATGTGTTTGCATGTTTAAGCTTATCGCAGGTACACAGGGTAACTATCGAGGCATTACATTCCAGGTATCTATGACATCCAGGGAGAGTCTTCAACCTCTGTCCTCTATTTTTTCTGGATTTGAACCATTCAGACCAGTGGAACACCTTGCTGTCCGCAGGAAGTGAAATATTCCAGCTAACATGTTTTGTGTAATATTGTTGGAGAAAAGCCAACAACAAGCCTATGTAGCAAGTTAAAAAGTTTGTATATGAGCAAATATTTAACAAACAGAATTTACTTGAAGCGACAACTATACGGTATGAGAATGAAAGAAGGTACAAAGATATCATTTCATTTGAAGGTTTTTAATAGTGTTATTTTTCAGTTGAGTAGTATGGATGTTAAAATTGATGATGAAGATAAAGCAGTCAATCTCTTTTGTACTTTACCTGAATCTTGGGGTCAAGTAGTTTCTTCCATTATCCTTAGTACAATTGATACCTTAGAATTTGATAATGTGGTTGGAGCATTATTGTTTGAGGAATTAAGGAAAAAATCTAGTCTTAAAACCTCTTCGCTGGAAGCTTTGGTTGTTAGAGGTTGATCCAAAGAGAAAGCAGAAAAGTCAAGACGTACTTCCAGGTCTAAATCAAAGGGTAGAAAGAGAAAATTAAAATCTTGGTACTGTAACAAGACTGGCCATCTCAAGAAGGACTGTTGGAAAAGACAAGAATCCAAGAAAGATGACTCCAAATCATAGGCAAATTTAGTTAAGTATTCTGATTCAAGTATGATTGATAAGGTTTTGTCCGTTTGTAATGTTTCTGAATATAATGAAGAATGGCTATTAGATTGATCCAACCAGTAGTTGGCATGTTGTCGAACTTCGACAAAGTCTAGCACTTCGACTACTTTGACTGCTTCGACAGGTTCAACAACAGTTTCAACAAGTCCGAACCTCGACACAATCGACCTCGACAGATTTCACACTCGACATATATCATCTTGACATGCCTTGTCAGTGCCTATCGAACATCGAAAAAATGTATTTGTCTTACAATCGTCTATGACGGTTGAATTTCCTGTTTCTTTTGTAACTGAACGTAACGGGTAGTCACCCAAGAATTTCAACATTCTATATAAACATGTATATTATTGTAACAATAAACCAACCTTCATGGAGAAGAAGTAATAATAGACTCTTGGTTTGAATTCTTGCATATTGTCTGTGCACATACTTTCTGTCGATAGTGTGTTTCCTGTTTTACTTTTTCTTTTTCTATGCTTTTTCCATAACAGTGCTTGACTCATTCAGTCGACTATTGTCCCCAGCGTGCACCTAGGCATGATCTAGATCATTGGTATCAGAGCTTGATCTTGTTCAAATCCTAAGTTACATCAACACTTTCATCGAAGTTATTTAACTTATGCCTGTTCAAACATGCTCGCAAACTCAGCAAAACAAGCAGACACTTCCTTTGGCTTCAGAAAAGATAGCCGAAGAAGCAAACAATAGACATGTAACTGACGAGATAGAACAACTCATAGAAAAAGCACTGGCTCGCCAACAGACCAAAATGTTCTCCCAGTTCAACGAGATTCTCATGTGATTCTCTTCGAAATATGAGAAATCCTTGACGCGACCTCACTCCGATAAAATTAGCCACTTCAAAGGGAAAATGAATCTGGACATACCGAATCTTGAAGGCAATATTGATGCAAAATCCATTGAAAATTGAGTTCAACAAATAGAATCATACTACTCCAGGAATCAACTCTCCGAAGTAGAAAATATCACCATTGCATCCTTGAAGATGTCAACCTTCGTACACTACTGGTGGGAAAATTTATCGACAAAGATGAGAAAAGAAGGAGACTCCATAGACACATGGGTAAAATTTGTCGAATATGTCCAAAATGAGTTCTAACCACCCAAATATATCTAACAATAATATAAGAAGTGGCAACAGCTAAGGCAATGGAAATACCAGTCCATGTAGAGTTACACCGACGAGTTCTATCGACTCATGACTAGACTTGGCATCCATGAAGAAGAAAAATTTCTTTTCTTGAAGTACGTCAACAAATTATCCCTATATATTCAGCAAGAGATGGATTTTTTGACTGATAGTACGCTTGCAGATGCATTTCATTACCCAATTTTCCTTCATAGGGCAAGGACTTAGAAACTTTTCTCTCAAATTTTTCAGTATGAGTGCTAGAGTAGCAAAGACTATTAGCATTGGAAGTAATGCTTAAAGCTAGTCCATCAATATGGTGGGTAATTGCAGGGAACACCAGTTATACTGCTTACTTTCTTGAACTTCAGTGTTTACCTTACCATCCATCTAGACCTTTTACCAAACCTATAACGACTCACAAACCTTAACTTTGAGATTGAAAGGGGGGATGGAGGACTTGTTTGGGTGGGAAGACCCATCATATTACATTTTCCAGCAAGCTTGAAGCTAAACAAAAAGGAAACACAAAATTTGCAAACAAGCCAACAGGTCGAACATCCGACAAGAAGTCACCAGTCGACTTCGACAAGTTTTAGCACCCTTCTCAGCTGACTCCTCCAAAGCCCAATCATCACAAGAATAACTTTTAGAAAGACAAGGAGGATCGCAGTAAATAAGCTCCTATTGGGAAATGGTGTGATTATCACAATTCCACATGTCATGATACGTCAGAATGGAAAGCTCGGAAGACATTTTTAGCGAAATTGTTGACATCCGACTTGTCCGATAGAAACTTGGTAGAATTTGATTTAGATGCATCAACCATCTTGGCTTCGACCTTGACTACTCTGATATCCTCGATTATCATTGATGAAGAGGAATGAGAACACCTATTTCATACACAGTTATGGGTTCAGAAAAATCCATTACATCTGATTGTGGATGGGCAGGAACTAAGAATCACACGCCAATGCAGACTCACGTACTTTATTAATCCTTTTGAAGATGAAGTACTCTGTGACGTGGCACCGCTTTCCATAGTCGATGCCTTGTTTGGGAAACCTTACTTATGGAATTGACACGGTACATATCACTCACAACCTCAGAAGGTGATTGTCAAAATTTGGAATCAGTGGTATGCCATACTAGAGCGACAACTCACATCAATGATTGCTGTAACATCCTCTAAACAAACAAAGAAGCCTATTAGTCATGCTCAGAAGTTCACACTATTTATTGTAAAGCCTCAACATTTCAGGAAGACCGTAGCAACAAGTCGACTCACCGACTAGTGCAACTCTCGACAACAAAAACAGATCAACCACATTCTTGAGGAATATCAGAACGTATTTCAAGAGCCAAACATAGTACCTCTACATTGTTAGGTAAAACACTCCATTGAACTTGTTCATGGTTCTTCATTACCTAACACATCTGTTTATAGAAGATCCATTATTGAAAATGAAAAGATTCGCTGGAAAATCTAGGATTTGATCAACAAAGGTCATATCCACCCCAACTCCTCTCCTTGTGGAAGTCTAGTCGTCTTAGTTCCAAAGAAACACATGACTTGGTGCATGTGCATCAACTATCGATATCTCAACAAAATTTTAGTAAAGAATAGATACTCTCTTCCAAGGATAGAGGAACTCAATGACTGTCTAAAAGGCGCTAATTTCTTTACGAAGATTGACCTTAAGTTGGGATATCATCAAATTCTGATCGAGTCCACTGATGTATGGAAAATGACTTTTAAGACCAAGGAAGGATTTTTTGAAGGGTTAGTCATGCCTTTCGGCTTAACCAATGCACCTGCAACCTGCATGAGATATATTGACAAGCTTATACGACCTTTCATCGGCAAGTGTGTCATTGTCTATCTCGACGATATCCTGATTTTCAGTCGATCATGGGAAGAACATGTTATACAGCTTCGACATGTATTTGACACTCTCCAGAAACATCGACTATATCTGAACAAGGAAAAATTCTCATTTGTGATGACCCGCATCAAATATTTGGCGTATGTAATTGACTCATGTCGACCCAAAAAAAGTATAGATCCTCGAAGATTGGCCCATTCCTCAAAACATTCATGAACTAAGAAGTTTACTTGTTTTGGAGAATTTCTACTGACAGTTCATACTTGGATTTATCCACATTGCATGGTATTTGAATCAGTTGACTAAAGGAAATGGTAAAATTGTCTTCAAATGGACACCGACACAATAACAAGCTTTTGAGAAACTAAAAAACAAGCTTTGTACTGCACTAGTACTTTTGTTACTGGATTTGCATAAGCTGTTTGAGATTAAGATGGATTTATCGGACTATGCTCTTGGGGCAGTGATCACTTAGTCAGGTCACCCATTCGCGTTTCATTCCGAGACTTTCAATGACATTGTTAGAAGGTATTCGACGAATGAAAAAGAACTATGCGCCATTGTGCAATCTTTTAAGAAATTGAGACACTAGATTATTAGCAAGGAAACGATCATCCTCATTGACCATAAACCTTTACAGTTCACTCCGTCCTAGTCGAAACTATAGACAACTCGACAACTCAAGTGGATTAATTACCTGCAACAACTTCAGTTGGTAATTAAAGATTGAAAAGGAAAATCCAATGCGGCAGCCGATTGTCTCAGCCGACCACCCATTACTCTACTATCTACATTGATGAGTATGCAGGTTTACGACACCACTACTTGGACACAATTGTATTCGATAGACTATGACTTCTCCGCAAATTATCGATTGCTTCAAGATGACACGATGTCTACTACTGAATACTTCCTGAAGGACACCTTGCTATACAAGCTCGAACATATTTGTGTTTCAATCGGTGAGCACCGACAAAACCTTATTTGGTATGCGCAGTACAACAAGACTGTGGGACATTTTGGAGTCCCAAAAACACTTGTTATTCTCTAACAATATTTTTACTAGTCTTCACTTAAATCTGACGTCAACAAGTACATTCGATCATGCATATTTTGTGCCATTTCTAAACCGTCGAATCGACGACAAGGACTGTACACACACCTACCAGTTCCTAGTTGACCATGGGAATCTATTTTTATGGACTACTTGACAGGATATCCTACTACCAAACATCAGCTTAGTAGTAGTCGAAAGATTTTCCAAGATGGATATACTTATACCATGCAAGAAGACTACGACAACACAACAGACTGTTCAACTCTTCTTCGAACATGTGTGGAAACATTATGGCCTCCCAGTGACAATTACTTTCGACAGAGATACTAGATTTGTCAGCACCTTTTGGAAAAATCTTTGGAGATAGCTTGATACGAGTCTTTCTTTGGCGAAATCCTTCAATTCGTTGACAAGCATCGTCGAACATGGGATGACAACCTTCCATACATACATCGTCGAACATGGGATGACAACCTTCCATACATACATCACAGCTGCAATCGTGCTCAGCACAGTTCTACGGGAAAGAGTCCATTTGAGATCTGTTATGGATTTCAACCCTCAACGCCTATCGACTTGATCAGTTGCTCGACATAGTCGAATGATTCCAACTTCGAAGGGCGATAAGTGGAGAAAGCATTAAAATTTACTATATTAAATCTACAACATCCAGAAGCAAGCACATAAAATGTTGCAACAAGATTCTGCAAAAGCTAAGTCCCGACACAACAAGCATCATATTCCCCACTCATTCCAAATTGGGGATTAGGTCTGGTTACATCTAAAGAAGGAGTACTTCACTGGTCCATACAAAAAGCTAAAACCTTTGTGATATGGTCCATACAGTATCCTTAAATAGATTGGAGAAAACGCTTTTCAACTTGACATTCCTACATACCTTGGCCTACATCTAGTTTTTAATGTAGATCTACTTTGACCGTACCATGCACCATTGTTGGAACATAATGACTTGCAGACAATAGAACCTGAAGAAATCTATCCATATGTTCATGAACCTATTCTTTCCGACACCATTGTGGGACGACACATATGCCATACAAGGACAAACTCCATTCCCTTGTTTCAAGTGGCTAAAGATGGAAAACTCCCCGCGTAAGGAAAATAGTACTCTGCTACTGAAGTAGCCAACAAGTTTCCTCACCTGAACGAATACCATTGTTTCTTAAGGAAGGAGGAATGATCCAACCAATAGTTGGAATGGTGTTGAACTTCGATAAATTCTAGCACTTCAACTACTTTGACTACTTCGATAGGATCAACATTGGCTTCGACAAGTCCGAACCTCGACACAACTGACCTCAACAAACCTCGACCGGTTTTGCGCTCAACATACAACATCTTGACATGCCTTGTTGGCACTTTTCAAACATCGACAAAATGTATTTGTCTTCTAGTCATCTAGTATGGTTGAACTTCCAAACCGTTATAACTTCTTTTGTAACTGAACGTAATGCCAGGTAGTCACCCAAGCGTCTCAACATTCTATATAAACATGTACATTATTGTAACAATAAACCAAACTTCATGGAGAATAAGTAATAATAGAAATTGGTTTTAATTCTTTCATATTGTCTGTGCGCATACTTTCTATCGATAGTGTGTTTCCTGCTTTACTTGTTCTTTTTCTATGCTTCTGCCATAACAATGCTCGACTCATTCAGTAGACTATTGTCCCCAGCATGCACCTAGGAACGACCTCGATTAGAGATTCTGGTGCTTCACACCATATATGTCATCATAAAGATTGTTTGCTTCATATCAAACAGTTAATGATGGAATAGTTATTTTAGGAGACAATCATTCATGTAAGACTGTTGGGGTTGGAAGTGTTAAAATTAAAATGTTTGATGGATTTATAAGAACACTTACAGATGTTAGACATGTACCTAAATTAAATAAAAATTTAATTTCGTTGGGAGTATTGGATTCTTGTGGTCATAATATTACACGTTTAAGTGGAATTCTAAAAGTATTTAAGGGTGCTTTAGTGGTCACGAATACACAAAAAACAAGAAACCTTTACAAACCATTGGAAGAACTCAAATTAATGATACAACATTAGTATCTGAAGAGGAGTCAGGATCCACTCAATTATGGCATCATCTGATATGGATTTATGCAGGAATGCAACAAAATACACAAATAACCATAGAAACAAATATGTAGTGGAAATAACACTTCATTTCATTAATCAAAGAATTGAAACTTGTTTACATACAAAATGGAAATAAACTAGCTAGTGCTGGTAGCTTATCTCTGAGAAGAGATGTTGCAGCTACATGCCTCTGAACTCTGTGTTACAATGAGGCTCAAAGGCCTATATGTGATTGAGAAACAATGGAAACCCTACACATCCAAAAACCTAACCCTAGGAGGTGAAACACCAGGATGTGGGCCCCGTTGGGTAACTTGGTACATCAATTTCCTAGGGTTGTAACTTTGGCATACTACCTCTATTTGACGCACATGATACATCGTTAGAAAGATCTCTTCAAGGAATAAATCCATAAACAACAAACATCAAATTCGAAACAAACTCATATTTTCCCAACCATTCGATGCTGAAAAAAATTCGTTTAGGGCCTCAAAACGACTTCAGAAGTTTAGGACCGGAAAACTACCAAAAATAGTAAATTGTGGTACAATTAAGGAAACTGGAAAACTGAAAAAAACAATGGTGGGGGTCCAAGTGGAATAGGTGGGTGGCCACCAATATCCTCTTGGATCATCATCGTCTTGGTCATATGAGTGAGAAAGGACTTAAGGTATTAATTCATTATAAATTGCTTCCAAATTTGAATACTCTGAATTGGATGTTTTGTAGACATTATATATTTGGAAAGCAACATAGACAAAAATTCAAAGCAGGTAGTCATGTTAGTAAAAGTGTTCTTGACTACATTCATTCTTATTTATGGGGTCCATATCCTACCATTTCCTATGGGGGAGCAACATATTATGTATTATTTGTAGATGATTTTTCTAGAAAGGTTTGGGTCTATGTCCTAAAATGAAAAGCTTATGTGTTTAACACATTTAAACAATTTAGAGTTATGATGGAAAAAAGAATTGGCATGACAACCAAGTGTTTAAGGACAAATAATGGAGATAAGTTTACTTCTTTAGAGTTTGGAAAGTATTTCCAAGAAGAAGGGATTGCAAGGCATAAAACAAATGTATACACTCCTTAACAAAATGGTGTTGCAGAGCACATGAACATGACTCTTCTAGAGAGAGCAAGGAACATGCTCAGTAATGCAAATTTAGGGCAAGAGTTGTGGGAAGAAGCAACTTCTACTGCTTGTTATCTAATAAAACGATCACCATAAATGGCAATAGATTGTAAAATTTTGGAAGAGGTATGGACTGGCCATCCCTATGATTATTCGAATTTGAAAATCTGTGGTTGTGAAGCCTTATGCACTTACTCCTTAAAATCAACATTCTAAGTTAGACCCTAGATCAAAGAAGTGAATTTTTGTTGGATATCATGATGTAACAAAATGATATAGATTATGGGATCCTACTTCCCACTAGATCATCATTAGCAGAGATGTAATTTTTTATGAATCTTCTCTGATTAGATCCGAAAATGTAAGAGTTGATGTAGAACATGAACATGCAATATCAAAACAACTAGTTCACTTGAAGAACTAGTCTTCTCATGACTCAAAGAAGCAAGAAGAAGTTTTTGGTGAGAGAGAAGTCATAGAAGATGAAGAAATTAAAGAAAATGTGGAAACCCAACAGCCTACACCAAGAATATCAATAAGGGAGAGAAATCCTCCTAAGAGATATACTGATTTTGTTTCATCTATTTTATTACTGATGATGGAAAACCTTCTTGTTTTCAGGAATCCATTGATTGTGTTGACAATGGTAAGTGGAAAATGAAAGAAGAAATGGATTCTCTGGATAAAAAAAAGACATGGGAATCAGTTGAACTCCCCAAATATAGAAAAATTATTGGATGTAAGTGGGTCTTCAAGTTGAAGAAGGGCGTTGATGGTAAGGTTGAAAGATACAAATCCATATTGGTCACAAAGGGTACTCTTAGATGGAAGGTATTGACCAGTTGTCAAGATTGTATCTATTAGTATTGTGTTAGCACTAGTTGCATTGCTTGATTTGGAGTTAGAGATACTAGATGTTAAAACAACTTTCTTACATGGAGATTTATATGAGGAGATTTATATGGAACAACTAGAAGGTTTTGTGAAACATGATAAATGTAGATTAGTTTGCAAGATCAAGAAATCATTGTATGGCCTGAAATAGTGACCCAGGAAATGGTACAAGAAGTTTGATTCTTTCATGGTGAGCCATGGTTATACTAGAAGTGAATATGATCATTGTTTATAATTCAAAAGGTTGAATGACGTATTCGTTATCTTAGTGTTGTATGTTGATGATATGCTTATTGTGAGTAAAATCATAAACAAGATTAACAGTTTGAAGGTTCATATGGCTAGGAATTTTGATATGAAGGCTCTGGGTGCTGCAAAACAAATCTTGGGTATTGAAATACACAGAGACAGAAGAAATGGTAAGCTTAGTTTTTCACAGGAGAAGTATGTTGAGAAAATACTTGTAAGATTAGAAATGAATGAGGAAAACCTGTGAATGTTTCTTTGGCTTCCCATTTTAAGCTTTCTTCAGGTTTATGTCCTAGTAGTGTTGAAGAAAAGGATTATATGTCTCATGTACCATATGGCAGTGCAACAAGATGTTTAATGTGTGCAATGATGTGTGCTAGACCTGATATTTGACATGCAATAGGTGTTCTTCGTAAGTACATGGAAAATATGGGATTAGAACATTGTAGTGCAGTGAAATGGGTGCTTCAGTACCTGAGAGGCACAAGTGACTATTGCATCACCTTTAATAATAATAGTGATTATGTATGCGGTTTTGTTGATTGAGATTTTGCAGGTGATTTGGACAAGAGAAGGTCTACTTCAGGTTATGTATTTACTCTTCCAGGTGGAGCTATAAGTTGGATGTTAAAGCTTTAGGAAACAGTTGCTTTATCCACTACAGAGGTTGAATAGATTGTTGCCTCACATGCTTGCAAAGAGGCGATTTGGTTGAGAGGTCTTCTTAGAGAAATTGGAAGGTTGAAAAATAGTGTGCATGTCTTTTGTGACAGTCAAAGTGCTATACAGTTGGATACAAATCTTGTTTATCATAGTAATACTAAACAAATTGATGTAAAGTATTATTTTGTAAGACAATCCATTAGTGAAGGTGGAGTAGACCTAAAAAATGTTCATACTCAATAACATTGTGTAGATATGTTTACAAAACAAGTATTGTTAGAGACGTTAGGATGGTGTGTAACTTCTCTTTGTTTGAAAAAAAGGTGATGAATAGTCTTGGGAAAAGTATTGTAAAATTTTATTTTCAAGGTGGATATTGTTAATAATGAAAAATAATCTAATATGTTTACGGGAATTTTTTCATAATGGGCATTACTAGCAGCGGTTTTACTCTTGTAACTTATTTCATGAAGCATATAGTGCATGGCTGGGATACATAATGTATTCGTAGTCTGTGAGGCTAAGGCCCGTCATGTAATCTCTTGTTCTTCATTAATGATCTTCAATACTTTGCCTACGTGGATGTTTTCCCTTTTGGAGGTTAACCACATTACACTGCTATTTTAAAGGGTGTTTTCTTTGTGTAATATGTCTCTGATAATTTAACAAAATTATTTTTCATTTCATTAATGTTGAGGTAAAGGGCCATGTGATGAAATGGAAAGTAGTGTCAATCATTGAATTTAGTTTGAGAGAAAAACTGGTTACTTCTTTCTTCTTATATATACATTAGATCTAAGTTTCATAGTATTTGTTACAATACAAACCTTTATAACCTCCTAACTTGTCAAAACTATAGTTAGCTTGGAAAGATTTTTTAGCACAGGAATACGATTTTAAAGCAAACAAAGTATTATCTTCGTTAAGGTCCGCTAGACCAAATTTGGTCTCAGTGGAGGTTAATCGCCATCATCAACATAAAAAACATTTTTATTTAAAAAAAACAAAAAAGTAGTTTTACTTATTTTTATATTGCTATTAAATTTATAAAAAAGAGAATATTTTATCACAATTAGTAGCCAACAAATTTACACGAGATCTTATTTTTATATTACTATTAAATTTTTATAAAAAAGAAACATCTTAGCACAATTTGTAACAAGCAAATCTCATAAAAAGAGTAGTCTCAATACATGACTTTTTTACCACCGTTTCCCGACATTTCTTTACTGAATTCGGCAATAGGTTTTGGGAATTCTGGACAACAACTATAAAACTTGTATAATTTGAGTGTCCGATGGGTTTCCAAGGTGCTGAATCCATTTCTGCATTCATAAAAACGATTTGGGTTTATAGAAAAAATCCAATTCAAGAAGAAGAAATTCTTGGATTCTTGCTAAAAACCGCTGGAAAGGAAAAAATGCCGCTATGTTACTATTAAATTTAAATAAAAAAAGAAACACCTTAGTGCAATTAGTAACCAACAAATATATATACACAAGAGACAATTGGAAAAATAAATTTAAATACTACAAGTAGTTCTAATGGGTTTGAAATTCTACAAATAGTTCTGTTAGAATATAATCCGTCAGGATTATTGTAAATAAATAAATAAATAGGAATTTGAATAGTTGCATGGGAAGGTGAAAAGGCTGGTTCTCAACCGCCTCATTGTAATGTATAAATTAATGTTTTAGCCATGAATAGAATTGAAACAGGAGTTATTACCAACAAGTGGTATCAGAGCTTGGCTGCCTGCCTGCCATAACTCCTGCCTGCTGCATTTCATTTTAGTTCTGGCATTCTGCTTGCCAGTCCATTGCCAGACTGCCTGCTCCGTCAGTCTGCCAGTGGCCTGAGAAACCCAGCCTGCATGCCCTCAATTTTACTGTTTTTCATTACAAATGAAATAACGTTCATAAGTTTGGTGTATACCTATCAGTGTATACCTAACCCTAATTTTTCTGTGTTTCAACATCCCATTTTCAATATAGTGTGCCCAGACTTGTGAAGACTGTTCCCTCTTGTAGCGTCCTTCCACATTGCCAGAGAGATGTGATTTGGAATGTTTCTCTTCCGTGAAGAGACTGCTGAGTAAGAGCCTGCGTTGGAGACTGTTCTTAGTGAACACATTGAAGACTGATATACATTGAGTGTTGATATACTGAATGCGTTGAAGACTGAGCCTGTAAATGCTGTGCGTGGAGCTGTCTGCATTCTTTGTGTGAAGGCGTGGAGCTGTCTGCATTCTTCCTATGAACGGAGGTAACCCTTTTTTGTTGACTGCAAATATTGTGACTGATATATGCTGATGGCACACGGATGAAGAGTTGGAGATATATATTGCATTGATATATAATGCGTTGGAGATATATATTACGTTGATATTTTCTGTGTTGGAGTCTTCCCTCCAGGAGTGCGTTTCTCCCCTCTCGTATTACTGTGAAGAAACCCTAATTTTTGTGGGCTCTCTTTTTGTGGTCATTTTGGAGGCTCTGCTGTGCGCTCTCGTGTGTGCTGTGGGCCTGAAGACTGCCTGCGTGGAAGCTGAGAAGATTGCTGAATGATATTATGCTTGCTGCGATCTGCGTTGAGTATATACGTGGATTTCTTTGCTGTGTATTCGCTGCTGCTGAAGACCAGCGTGGAGTGAACCTGAAGAGCCTGAGTTGAAGACTGGATGGTTGTGATATATATTCTACATATATATCTGTGTGAAAGCTGCATTGAAGCCTGAACCCTAACTTCAGTTGAGTACATTCCCACCACATATGCGACCTTCATCCACAGGATATTCGATGTGTGAAATAATCCTCATACTATTCTCTAGAATATTGGAATAATCGACGTGCTGAGTGAAGTCACGTTGTTGCAGAGGAGAGACTCGGTACTTATTGCATGTGAATTTGTGATGCACTCCATTCACTATACGATTTCCAAAGATCGTGGTATTCTTGGATTTTTTCTCTTTAAAGTGAACTCGTGGTGAGATATTGTGCATATTCACTGAGTCTAAACGTGAGTCAGTCACAAGAATATTTCCAGTATTCAACTATGGGGAGGTAAAATGCTTTGTATTCTGCATTGAAATTATTCATTGGGAAATACATAAACCCTAATTTCTATGCATGGAGTTTAAGTGAAAAGTCTGCAAATATTTTCATTTGCATTGTTTGAAAGAGGATTGTGACTTATGTATATGAGATACTGAATACCTATCAGTGGTATTTTAAAGAATGCGTGGTGAAGTAAAGGCTGCCTTCTACCTGAAGGCTGCGTTGGAGGAATAATTGGTTCTTTCTGGTTTTATTTTATTGATTGATATATATCATATATTGAAGACTGATTACTGCGCTGGAGAAATATGTATGCTGCTTGTGACTGATATTTGATGCGGCCTATGATTGTATATGCTGCGGCCTATGATTGTATAGATTGATATACATATTGCGTTGTGATATATGAGACCATTGAGAGACTGATATATGCTGCGATTTCTGCGAGCTATGAGCATGGAGGTAAAACGTTTTTGTTCATTAAAATACAAAAACCCTAATTTTTGGCCTAATCTTTTGCATTAATGAGTGATAGATACAGCAGAATACTGTTGGTGTTTGTTGTAAATTACTTCCATTTTCCTGAAGCTGCTCATATCCACCTGAATATTGTAATCGAGCTGGGGCTCTCCCTCAAGACTGCTTGTGAAGTGGAGGCCGAACCTAAATATTGTTGCAAACATCCAATTGAAGACTGAAGTTGTGTTCACATTCTACGTGAAACGAGATTACTGAGACTACCCATCATGTTGACTGCATAAAGTTTTGAAGAGCTGAGATAATTGTTGACTGTTGGTTCTAATATTTTCTCTGTCATTGTATCATCTTTAAAACCTGAAGTTGAGATTGTAAATCACCTTGGCAGAGACTGTAGACCTGCAAGGTTATTATTTTTTTCTATTTCTCTTTGTCATATCAAGTTCATTATTGTAAATTACACTAATAGTTGTAAAGATGCACTCTTTGGCATCTAGTATTGGTGCTGCCCTTGATGGCAAATACCAATCCAAAGACCCTTGCAAAGGAGAAAGCAACAAGAGAGGCAGAGGAAGAAGAAACTTCAGAGGCAGAGGGGGCAGAAATAACTTCACTAAAAGATCAGATTTGCAGTGCAAGCGTTGTGGAAAGACTGGGCACACATCAGATCAGTGTTGGGCTTCATGGGACTCCATCAAAGACAAGCATAACCAGAAGAAAGACGACCAAGATGCTAGTAAATTTTCTGTTTCTTGTATTGTTGCACATTGTAATCTTGGATTTAATGAAATGACTTCTCTTTCATCTTACAAAGATTGTTGGCTGCTTGATACTGGTGCAACATCACACATGACATTTAGAAAAGACTGTTTTGAAGAACTGAATGAAACAATAGATGGCATAGTTTACTTTGCAGATAAGTCAAGTATTAAACCAAAGGGAATGGGCACCATTCGACTGAAGATGCCCGGATTCCCTGATTTCTTGTTGAAGAACGTTCTCTATCTTCCAGAGTTGCAGAGAAGCCTGCTGTCCTTGGTGGAGATTCGACAGCAAGGCCATTCCATCCACATGTTCGATGGAATCGTTGAAATAAGAAAGTCCTTTGACAACCAAGTCATCATGAAT
>LPNX010539144.1:911993-930697 GCA_001517045.1 Pseudotsuga menziesii | reverse complement strand
TGGATGAATTCAAACTTATTGGGTACTCAGACTCAGATTTTGATGGCGATAAGGAGACAGGAGTATCAACTTCTGGATACACTATGAGTCTTGGATCAGCACCTGTTTCATGGAGATCACGCAAACAGTAAATTCCAGCAGATTCAACAACAGAAGCAGAATATGTGGCTGCACCTGAAGCAACGAAAGAAATAGTATGGATCAGGAAGATACTTGAAGATTTGCAAGAAAAACAAGAGAACTCCACTCCATTGTTGGTCGACAATACTTCTGCAATCAAGCTGGCTAAGAATCCTAGATTTCATGATCGAACCAAACACATCAACACAAAGTATCATTTGATTCGACATCATGTAGAGGCCAAGACAGTCCATCTTCGACATTGTTCCACAAATGATCAAGTTGCAGACATCTTCACCAAAGCGCTTGGATGAGAAAAGTTTGAAAGATTCAGAAACATGCTCGGACTTACGAACACCCCTTCGGATTAAGAGGGGGATTGTTAGAATATAATCCGTTAGGATTATTGTAAATAAATAAATAAATAGGAATTTGAATAGTTGCATGGGAAGGTGAAAAGGCTGGTTCTCAACCGCCTCATTGTAATGTATAAATTAATGTTTTAGCCATGAATAGAATTGAATCGGGAGTTATTACCAACAAGTTCTAACCTTTGAAGTTCAAATCTACAACTATAACCAACACCTAAGTTGCAAAACCAATAGAATAAGAGTTATGGGGCCCTCTTCACGGTTGAGATTTAAAGTGGATGATTCTCAAAGACTTGGCGGTAGTTATGTTGGTCAGATATCCCAAGTTCAATCTAGAAGTAATCAAAATGATCAATGGTTTAGAAATTTATGTGATACGGGTGTGTTAAGGTATCATGATTTCATGTAGTTGTTTATTTGGTTCCAGTGGAGGATAAAAAGGATCGAATAAAAATTACATGTATTGATTTACTGCCTTGACGCAAAACCTTGTTGTATTGCACCATATTGAACTTTAAATAAAAATTAACGGGAATGTGGCTATGTATCCATAGTCATATAAGTGTCTTTCCCTTGAAAGAGTTGTGGAAGGAGGTTGCGAGTTTGAGTCGCATGAAGAGGGTGTTGACCTATGTGAGGTCACTTGGTTAATGAAGGTGCACAAACAACTATTTCAATTGTGATTACATACCATATGTAGCAACAAGCTTACACATATGGGAAAACCCTTTATTACGTGAATTACAACAAAACATAAATTTATGACAGTTTTGAAAAATATTCAAATATAAAAAAGATGTGTAGTCTAGTTGTCCTACATCCAAGTAGATGATTTATTAATTTTTTTGGCAGTATTTGACAAGAAAAATGCAATGTGATAGGCGTTTTTCCGTCAAATTCCAACCCTGATTGTAGAACCGACCTTGGTCGTCTAGTCTCATAGCATGCACTCAGACCTAGAAATTCACTTTCACCTTATGTGGAAAATGAAAATTTGTTTGTTTATCTTTATAATCTTTTACATTTTACATTTACTATTTGAAGTGGATGAGGAAGGTTCCTCTTCCATATGAAAAAAGTGTACTTATCAAGATTTATTTTATAGAGGTCATTCCAAATTCAAAATAAACATTTTTTAATTATCAACTAACATATGATAACTCGTAGCTGAAATAACAAACACTTTGTTAGCACTTAATTTGTGATGACTATGCTAATATCTACTTATATATATAATATATAGATACAAGAGACACTAGGAGGTAATTTCCACATGCTTTTGTGAGAGAAGGGATAACCAACGAGGGGAGGAGCATTTTTCATGAGGGTATGAGCAATTGCTAGAAGGTTATGTGAACAACTTAGTGAAAAATCTCTCAAGCTATTTTGATTTTGATTTGAGAATGGAAGGAAATGGATGCGAGACCAAGGGAAAATGCAAATGTGAAGCATACATTCATGTTTCTTGTTAAATTAAAAACATAAGTTTTATATGCAAAAAGAAATGAAACAATAATTAATAGCAATATTGCAATAGCTTTTGTGAAAGTACAAAAAAGCACATACTTGAGAATGTAAGCCAATGCATAATGATCCACTCAAAAGAAAGTAGAAGTATTATAAGAACATAGAATTCCAAGTTACAACGTGTTATGCGAGTTTCCTAAACTAGACTATGAAATTACTAAAATGACTATAATATTGGGATGCTTGAATGGATTGTTATCATTATAGAACACATTTTATTCTATGCTAAGTTACTGAAAGTAACCCTGCTTGTATTTTTAAGTCCATATTGCATATTGCAATGATATTTTTAAGTCCATATTCCATCTTGAAATCAAAATTTTGAAAATGCAACATTATTAAAGGTGCCATTTGAAACCAACAAGCTAGTGCCCTGGGAAATTACCACAAATATTAGTGAAACAGTTACACATTGTCCATGATTTATTTCTAACATGAGGTTTCAACAGTCATGTTACAAAAAGAAATGACCTTAAATAGACAAGAAGCATAATGTTAAATAATATAGAAGAAACATAGTGTGTTGTACGCATCACATAGGAGCATTAATATCAATGAAAAAATATGTTTGCTTCGTAAATGTCATCAACTATAAACATGTATGTTATGGAAACATCAGTGACAAAGTTCAAAAATTCCCACGGAAGCCATCTAGATATTTAAATAGTATACATTGTCTAGAGCTATTTGTGTTTGTTTGCTCTATCAACAAAACAAAAAACAAGAAAACTATAACTAGAAGAGAAAATCAGACTTTAAAATAGTTTTTGATTCAAAGTATGAGTTTATAAATGTTCTTTGATAGGGATAGAACATGTCTTCTATTTTGCTTGTGAAAAAATGCATTTTTCTCGGTTTGATATTTTTTCTTTTTACATGGATGAACAAAGGATAATCGCTCATCCTGAGAGGCAGAAGGATGGAAAGCATGATCAAAAGAATAGTTGACGTCAAAGTAATTGGAATTGTAGGAGTTTTTGCAAGCACTTGTTCCTGCACATTGTGTGCAAACTATAGTGAAATCAATGAGCAAAATTGTAAACAATAGTTTCCATCATATGGAGTACTTAACAATAAGAACATAATAAAATTAAATACAAATGTGCATGGTTCAACTTGTTATACTGTATATAGAAAACCAAGCTTTGGGCATGAAATATACATTGTTGCACAATACATAACTGTTGACAAAGCATTAAAAATTGACTAGTGATAAAATGTAAAAAGTAATTTGCAAAGGGAATTGTTAGGCTATATCATAGAAAGTAAGAGCTTAAGTGAAAATGTAAATTATGCATAACAAATATCAATGTTAGAAAGTAAAAGCTTAACTAAAATAACAAATGCTGCAAAACAAAGATGGCTTGTATTAAAATTTCAATACCATCAATAAATCATAGTAGAGTGATGAAAGACATATGATAACTATTAAGTGCCTTAGACAGGTATGAGGGCCCTAATTATTTTTAAATCCAACTATGTTGCAACCACTTTTGTGTTGACATGATTCCCATGCCTAGGAAAATGTTTTGCTAAAGTGAAACTTGCTACATTAGAATAATTGCACAAGAATGATTGCATGATCCCATTTGTTGGTTGCACTCATTGTTATTTATTACATGCATCTTAACAAAGTGTATGTTTGATTGTTGTTATCAAGATGGACTAGATATAACCCTCCTTAAGTATAGGAACACATATGAGACAAATAGGGATTTTTATTTATGTCAAAACTCAAGAACTGGAGAAACATTGTGGGTCATGTTTTGTAAGGCATAAATTAGAATAGATTCAGTTAGACCTTGCTATTTTCCATACACTATTTCAATTTTTTTTAAATGGATTTAATTATAACAAAAACAAGGTCCCAAACCTAAACAACTATTTTTGTTTTTTTAATTATTTGTAGTGACGTTAGTAAGACATCATGTGTTAGATCCATCTAATACTGGGTCCCATATTCACTTGTAGGTTGAGAAGCTAGTGGTAGCATATCTCAAGTTCAAAATTTGGATATTCCATTTTAAAATAATCTAAATTACAGGGAAATCTAGAACACATGGATTTGAAGTTTTTTAATTATTAGCTCATGGGTGAGTGCACAAAGTTGAGGGACCTTTAGATGCAATGGTAGAATGAAGTCAATCACTATTGATCCATAAAATAGAAATCATCCCAAGCAATCCCGACCCTGCCAATCCTAGTCCCAAGGCTTCCAACATGCATGCCAATTAGGATAGTACACAAAAATGTGCCCCCGTTTTATTAATACAAATCGCACTCCTGTTTTACTTTGTAAAAATGCGTTTGCATTTACTAAAACTTGTTTTATGGTTAAAACGGGTCGAGCTCGTCGTTTTCACCACAACTTCGCGCTGATTGGAGCTTTGATGGACCAAAATGAGCGAGGGAGAACGCGTTTTGGGCAAGCAGAAGGAAATAAAATCCACCTTGGGATTAACCTCTTCTTTGTGAGGTATTTTCCTCAAATCCTCTCATGTTTTTTTCCCTATATTCATTATTTTCTTTGCCCTAATTTGAAATTAAACCAAAATATTTTAATTTATATAGCCAATGGAAACCAATGGAAACCAAAGCCCCAATGGAATTTACATGGCCAATGGAAACCAAAACCCCAATTTAATCATAAAAACTAAATAATTTTGACTATTTACCAAAATTCATACCCAAAATTCACATGCCCAATGGAAACCAAAACCCCAATTGACTCATAAAAAACAAATCAATTTCACTATTTCCATATGCATATTCACAAGCATCCTTGTGAATCCATACCAAAATTCACAAATATGCAAAGTTTGTCAAGCACATTGCAAGTTTGCATAAGTAATTTACATGCCCAATGTAAACCAAAACCCCAATTAACTCATAAAAAAATGAACTTCACTATTTGCATATGTATATTTGCAAGCATCATTGTGAATAAAAAAAAAATAACAAATATGCAAAGTTTTTCAATTATATTGCAAGCTTGCATACAACTAAAAAAAATCAAGTAGAATTCATATCTTCCCTAAAATACATAAACAAACATGGTAAATCCCTTGCCTCTATCTGAAATATCGAAGTTGGTCATCGAAGAACATCAATAAACACCTTATAGTTTTGATGAAACTTCCTAATCCAAGTGTTAAAATAAGGTATATAAGCTTCCCATGCCTAACACATAATTTCTCTTGACTGAAGGGTACTTTTTGGTTAAGGTCAAGACAAGGAAGTTCAACAATAGGCTCTATGAACATCAAGATACATAGGGAGGTTGATGTGGTTGATTACATGCCAATCAGATACTATCATACATGATAGAATCCAGTGGAAACCTTGCAACCATAAAAGCCACTATACACAATTATGCATTTAGTCTCTCATGAGTATATAGAAAGAGTGCATAGAACTAAAATAACATCAAGTGGAATCCATACATGGCCCAAATTACATATAAACAAAGATCTCATAAATATACTTTGGAGTCCAAAAAACATGACGCTACAACAAATAATTACATATCTGACAAAATTGTTTCCTATATTGGGATTTTATTCATCAATAGCACATTATGCCGCCTCTTCTAGGCTCTAGCCGTTGCCTCTACCCATAATCTAGGATCTGGTCTTGCAAGGGCATTAGTCAACACCTCACAATTTCGATGAAACTTCATAATCCAAGCCTCAAAATAAGCTAGAGGAGCTTCCTAATCAACATATCCACATAGGACATTTTATGTACACATGCATATGAAAATTGGAATTAATACTTGAATTTAGGACATAAATTTAAAAATGAAAAAATGTTAAATGTTTATTCTTTATTGTAAATTTCAAGATCAATTTTTAAATTTAAATAATAGATTTAGTTTATGTTGCTATTTGCCGTACATTAGTTTTACACTTTTCATTACTTAGAGATGCCATTATATCATTTGTTTATTTTTATAATGATGTTTTATTTGTATTTATGATTGCAGTGGCTACTATGGACCACACTGTCGAGATATTGAGGGTTATTGGGCATCGTAGAGAGATTGGTTCTACCTGGAGGGGTGGAGATAAGCTCCGTCGCTCCTTGTCAGACTCATTGATGACTATTGTTGATATGATCGCTAGATCGAATGATGCTTTGTATATCATCACATCCTACAGGGAAAGAAAAAGACAATAATATGCCGAGGGTTTGAGCTACAATGAGATAACGAAGCTAAAAATAACCAAAGAGCACATTTATACATTGTTTAGAATGCCTGGGAGGGATGGCATTCTAGAGAGCACAAGGCCACATATTTCGATTGAGTGGTGCACCTTTCCACCCATTAGATACCATTGGATGGATAGATGGTAAATAGTTTTTGACATTCCCTTGCACAACAATAGGGAAGTACTGTTGTACTTCCTCCTGATGTTGTATGCATAGTTTCTGATGGGGAAACATGTAACCTATTTTATCATGTTGGGATTCTAGGGCATTGGTAGGGGGATGCCCCAAAACTGACCAAATACTAATAATAGAGATTCTAATCGACATATACTTGCACCCCATGCCCAGCTACCGAGGGTATACATCCCTCCTGTACATGATATGGTTTCCCAGACACATGAGGCATTTCTGACTCTAGCTGAGATGGTTTCTCGATACATGACAACTATTGACCAGGCAGGGCCCTCTTCCTCTGTTGGGGTACAACCACCAGCTTCCGGTGGTAGAGGACCATCTATTAGCGGGGATAAACTAACATCCCTTGTGCCTTATAGAGAGCCACAAGTGTGCACAATGTGTGGTCAATCCTGTTATGGTCCTGGACCAAGACATGGTACCTCTACTATGACTAGTGGTCAGGTAAGGACATTGTTAAAACTCTATTGTTATTCAATTTTCAATTTTTCCATATTGTACACATATTAAAAGATTCATAATATATGCAATTTTTAATTTTGCAAGAGATTGATGCCTCTCAAGGGGGTGGTAGTGCACCTGATGTGGTTCTATACGAGGCCCAAACAACCAACAATGAGGTAATATATAAACATGTGCCATTTTGTTAATACATATCATTTTGTTAATGCATGTGTTAGTCTTGATTAATTTGTTAAATTGTCTAATATTTACAATTTTTGAAGTTGCAGGAACCCCATTTAGAATCAGATTCTAGAGACATTGATCTTAGCGAAATACTCCCAAGTGGAATTTATGATTTCATGAAGAATGTAAGTACATGGTTAATTACTGAATCTTGTTCGAATTATTTAAATTTCTTACTATACACTCCTTTATAGATTTCTAATATTTATAATTTTTAAACTTGCAGATGCTATCTGGATCTGAAGAGGGGCAAGAAATTGCTGGAAGTGGTCCCTCCCATGGGGGAGGTATGTCCCAGGCAGGGGTAAGTATATTAAAACATGTTAGTTTTTTAGTAAATATATTCCATCCATTCAAGTCCATGTCTAACTATGGTAACACTTTATGACTGTAGACATCATCGCAAATCCCTACACCGCCTCTTTGGTTTGGATCTCCCCGTAGTCCAAACGTAGATAAGCGGGTTGTTTACACTAGATGACACTCTTCCTTGAAAAGAGTGGGTTTCCATGAATATCAACGTACTCATCCCACGGTAATGTACACACTTCCAATGGCAGTTGCTGGTTAGCTTTGAATTCACTTCACAACTAATTTTTCTTATTGTTTTTTCGCATGTTTACAACATTAGGATGTAGAGTCATCTGTGCTAGACCTTAGTGGGGTTGTTGATGCTACATTCAATGTTGCATATACAATAGGGATAAGTCACAAAGAGGTACATCTACTTGAATATTTGTAATTGTACAGGTCATTTGTATTGTCTATGGACATGCACGATGTCTAACTATTTTATCATTTGATGAATGTAGCGACACCCTGGTCCATTAGTGCATGCGAACGAGGTTTATGTTCAACCTACGGCTCCTCTTGCTACTAAAGAAACCCAGTCTCATTTCCAGGAACAATTTTTTTTTAGTGAGATGTTCATTTTTTACATAATTGATTAGTACTTTCTCATTCATGTACATGTTGATAATTGTTGAGATAATTGACATATTTTTTTTATTCGCAGAGAAGAATTGCAGAGAGACTCTCTGCAAGGAGGAGGAAACCAGAGGAATCTATACCCCAAATGGATGCAGTGAGTGTTTGTTTTATGTATAATTGAGTCAGATTTTAAATTTTCAAACTTTGTTATTGCTAGACAGTACTAGTTCAGTTACCTGATCAAGAAATATTGTCATTGATTTGCAATCGCCAGAGATGCACAGTGGTCGTGGATAGAGGCAACAAGCATCAGGGTCGGGAAAAACAAGAGAAAGTTAGAGTTTTGATATGCTAGTCTAGGAAAAATATGTATTTTTATGTACAAGAGGAAGTTAGAGTATAGGGGCGCAGTCTAGGATAGATGTACTTTTGTTTTCATGCAAATCAAAGATGTTTTTGATACATGTACATTGACAGGCCATATAAGGGCCTTCTATTTTTGTGTTATAATGTTCATAATATAAAAAATATTTCATATCAAGGCTCTTGATATCTTCATGGTTCAATATTTTAAGTGTGATTATACACATGTGGCTAAGATTTTTTCTATGTGTAATGTTCCTATTTTTTGATAGATTTTACGATTGCATGAAGATATGAGTTATAAATTTGAGAAAAATGCACAATTACAATATTACGTAATGACAAAAATGTACATTTCAATTGCTTTTTACCATGATCCAATTTCATATACAATTTTAAATTAACAATGTTAAAACACGCTCACAAAGATGGAACATACCTAACACACATAAGCACCCAACACAACTAAGCAATTGATCCAACTAAGTAGAATACAAAGGCACCTTACCCACTTAACAACGTAACAAACTTCTAAAGGATGCACAAAGTTGACACACCTGTGTGGTCTACATAAATGATTGATGTTTGGCATGATCTCTTTCATTTAACGAATATGTGTGATACACATGAAACCTAAAAGTATCTGAGTATAAGGTTGATTCAAAATAATGGTTATGATTATATCCTACACATTATTTTATCATTTTCTTAATGTGCATGGCATTTGATGAATGGCATCGAGGAACAAATTTGAAAGAGATGAAAATTATGTGTGATTTTATTATAGTTTAAATTGATTGGAGAAGTACTATTCTGAATCCTATTTTATAAATTTATGTTTATGGAGTATTATTTGAAACATTTGTAGTGTGAAGATATATATTTTGTAATAATGGTGTAATAGGTTGACCACTTGTTTCTAAACATAAACATGTTCCATTACATGGTTACTAACATAATGACATTGTCTCCTCCTGCATTTCATCATTACATGGTTACTGACATAATGACATTGTCTCCTCCTGCATTTCATCATACAAATGCTCACATCTCTTGGATGACCATGCTAAATTAATATGGAAACAAGCTTCTTTTGAATTTCCAGTCTCCCGAATCATATGAGATCCTGAGATCAATTCACCTCCACATAGAGATTGACAACTCCTTTCTCCTTGATTAAAACACAAACAAAGAGTATTTCTTGTTTTAAAATGATGGAAAATAAGTCAAGTTCAACACCTCACAACAAGTAAAAGAATTATCAACATCTACACATATAATAATAGTTTGCAACAAGTATTTTTTCAAGAGGGGAAGATCTATAGTCACCTTCAAATAGATATCAATTAATACTTATTTCCAATTTCGTGTCGCACCCTATTGTGCGTATCCTTTATTCTCTGTGATTCCGATCAAACACAAACCATTAACATATATGTTTAAGCCCACCTCCTACAGGATTTCAAGGACACATGTTGAATCCCTACTTGGGGCATAGAATGGAAACTGTGCATCAAAATGGGGTTTTGGTGGGTCATGCAAGTGTGTTTAGGTAGTTTCCATGTGGGAATTCTAGAAACATGTTCACTATTGTGGAATTTGCAAAGCTGACCTCTATGTGCAAAAATTTCACATTCCCTTACTCAACAAAACCCTAGTTTCCAAGATTGACCTAAAACAGGATCTCTTGTCCATGGAACCAGAGTAGAGGGCCACCCATAGCACTGTCCCAATGTCTTGAATCTAATGGAGTTGACGATTCATCGATTCGAGCAACGATCCATTAGAGAGAATTTGAGGTAAAAAATGGGACTCTTAAGAGATGTACTACAAAAATATAAGATATATTAAAATATTATGGGGTAGGTATATATGACAACTCACCTCCTACACTACTTTTTATGCACAATATAAATAACCATGGTTGAGTTACTTTTCTAAATTGACTATAAATAAAATTAATAAAATAACTCTATAGTGATGTGACTAAGATTCATTGTAAATTCCCCCAAAAAATTTGTCCTTTAGCATTTATTTGTCTTCAACTTGTAAATGAAATTAAACAAAAAAAAATGTTTTTAGGAGTTATTTTTTTAATTTATGTTGATTTTTTTATGTTAATTTTAATGTGATTTAATTGATATTTATTTACATGTAAAATTTTAACAATATCATTATAATATTTATTGCATTATTAGAATAAATTAATATCAAAATCATAATTTTTTTTTTATATATTCATTTTATTGTAAATGAATGTTATAGTAAATCTCTTATAGAAAATAATATAAGACATAATTTATTCTTAAAAATTGAGTAGTATATATATATTATCTTTATAACATTATTATTTTGTAAAACATTTTTATTTTATTTTATTGTAACTGAATGTTATAGTTAAGTCTCTCATAAAAAATAATATAAAACTTGATTTATTCTTAGAAATTGACTAGTGAAAATATATAAAAAAATTAACTATGAATATTATCTTTAAAACATTATTATTTTGTAAAACATTTTTTTCATTTTATTGTAAAGGAGTGTTATAGTTAAGTCTCTCATAGAAAATAATGTAAGACAATAATTATGAGTACTTTACTTGAAAATAAGAAAATAATGTGAAAAGACATTTTTATGAATTATGAGTACTTTACTTGAAAATGACAATAATATTATTTTATGAGAAAGTGAATTGTGAGTACTTTAGTTGAAAATAACAATAATATTATTTTATGAGAAAGTGTGAAATGACTTTTATTGTGAGTAATTTACTTTATGACTTAAAATTACTTATACCACTACCTTGGTTAACTATGGGTTTTCATCCACCATAGAAAATATGACAAATAAGCATTCTTAACTCATGCAATGCCACCTCAACCATGGGGGATGATGTCATCTACTAGAATGTAATTGGTTGATTTTTATAGTACAATTTGGTCCTTTTGAGGCCCATTTTGACCTCAAATTCTCTCTAATGGTCATTTAATGTCATGTTGAATCCCACCTCCTATGGGATTTCAGGGACACCTATTGAAACCCTACCAAAGGCATAGAATGGAAACAATACATCAAAATGGGCTTCTAGTGGGTCATGCAAGCGTGTTTAGGTATGTTTCATGTGGGAACTCTTGCCACACATTCATGGTTGAGGAAATTGCAAAGCTAACCCCTATGTGCAAAAATTTCATATTCCCTTACTGAGCAAAAACCTAGTTTCAAAAATTGAACTAAAAAATGATCCCTTGTCCATGGAACCATATTAGAGGGCCACCCCTAGCACTATACTGATGTCTTGAATCCAACAGAGTCGACAATTCATTGATCCGAGCCACGACCATCATTCTATGGCACGTTGAATCCTACCTGCTACAGGTTTTCAGGGACACCTATTGAATCCCTACCTAGTGCATAGAATGGAAACCGTACATCAAAATGAGGTTTTAATGGGTCATCCAAGTGTGTTTAGGCATGTTCCATGTGGGAACACTAGCCACACATTCACGGTTCAGGAATATGCAAAGCTGAACCCTATGTGCAAAAATTTGACATTCCCTTACTGAGCAAAACCCTAGTTTCCAAAATTGGCCTAAAATAGAATCCCTTGTCATGGACCCAAAGTAGAGGGACACCCCTAGCACTATCTCGATGTATTAAATCCAACGGATTCAATGGTTCATCGATCCGAGCCACGACTATCATTCTATGGCACGTTGAATCCCACCTCCTACAACCTTTCACGGACAACTGTTGAATCCCTACCTGTGGCATAGAATGGAAACTATGCATCAAAATGAGGTTCCGGTGGTTCATGCAAGCATGTTTAGAAAATTTCCATGTGGTAACACTAGCCACACATTCACGGTCGAGGAATATGCAAAGCTGACCCCTATGTGCAAAAATTTGACATTCCCTTACTGAGCAAAACCCTAGTTTCCAAAATTGACCTAAAATAAGATCCCTTATCTATGGAACTAGAGTAGAAGGCCATCCCTAAAACTATCCTGATGTCCTGAATCCAATGGAGTCAATGGTTCATCGATCCGAGCCACGACTATCATTCTATGGCACATTGAATCCCACCTCCTACAAGATTTCAAGGACACCTGTTGAATCCCTACCCGGGGCATAGAATGGAAACCGTGCATCAAAACAAGGTTCCAATGGGTTATACAGGTGTGTTTAGGTAGGTTCCATGTGGGAAATCTAGCCACACATTCACTATCAATGAATATGCAAAGCTGGCCCCTATGTGCAAAAGTTTGACATTCCCTTACTGAGCAAAGTCCTAGTTTCCAAAATTGACCTAAAACATGATCCCTTGTCCATGGAGGTTAGAGTATAGGGCCACCCCTAGCACTATTCCAATGTCATGAATCCAACGAAGTCGACGGTTCATCGATCCGAGCAACGACCATCATTCTATGGCATGTTGAATCCCACCTCCTGCAGGCTTTTAGGGACACCCGTTGAATCCCTACCCGGGGCATAGAATGGAAATCGTGCATCAAAACAACGTTTTGGTGGGTCATGCAAGTGTGTTTAGGTAGGTTCCATGTGGGAATTCTAGACACACATTCACGGTCAAGGAATTTTCAAAGCTGACCCCTATGTGCAAAAATTTCACATTCCCTTATTGAGCAAAATCCTAGTTTCCAAAATTAACTTAAAATAGGATCCCTTTTCCATGGAGCCAGAGTAGAGGGATAACCCTAGTACTATCCCTATGTCCTGAATCCAACATAGTTGAATTTTTATCAATTCGAGTTGCTACCATCATTCTATGACACGTTGAAGCCCACCTCCTATAGGTTTTAAGTGACACCTGCTGAATCCCTACCCGGGGCATAGAATGGAAACCATGCATCAAAATAGGGCTATGGTGGGTCGTGAAAGTCTGTTTAGGTAGGTTCCATGTGGGAACTCTAGCCACACATTCACGGTCGAGGAATTTGCAAAGATGACCTCTATGTGCAAAAATTTCACATTCCCTTAGTAAGTAAAACCCTAGTTTCCAAAATTGACCTAAAATATGATCCCTTGTCCATGGAACCAGAGTATAGGGACACCCCTATCACTATTCCGATGTCTTGAATCCAATGGAGTTGATGGGTCATCGATCCGATCCACTACCATCATTTTATGGAATGTTGAATCCCACCTCCTACATGCTTTCATGGATACATGTTGAATCCCTACCCAAGGCATAGAATGGAAACCATGCATCAAAATGAGGTTCTGGTGGGTCATGAAAGCATGTTTAGGCATGTCCCATGTGGGAATGCTAGCCACACATTCATAGTCGAGGCATATGCGAAGCTGACCTCTATGTGCAAAAATTTGACATTCCCTTACTGAGCAAACTATGGTTTCTATGGTTTAGAATGCAAACTATGGTTTAAGGTGCAAACTAGAGTTACTAGGATATGATATAGGGTTTGTAAGCTAGGATTACCACTCCTTAACTACATGGATTCCATGGAGAAACAAATTATCGGATTCAAGGAGATGTCCTTATAGGATCAATTTCGAGATTCAAGGAAAATGCAATAGACATATCCCAGATAGAGTGGTATATAATGGTATTGGTCTATATGGCATGAGTCATGTAAGTATTAATATAATACAACAAATCCATGATGAAGCTCAAGTGCAATTTATCAAGTTGTAGAAGTGTATTCAATTTACCAATCTATCTAGCACTCAATTTATCAAGCTGTAAATAATCAATGAGACCTTGAAACCAAAATATCTGACTACCAAAACCCTGACTATCTACCTATGGTCATTCGACTAGACCATCGAGATCACCTCTAATAGAAATGGTATCCTTTAGCCTCTCGTGCTCGGAGTAAGGAAACAAGTATCATGACTTTGATGAGTTCTTGCTTGGCATTGTTTGCAGCTGGAGGTTTGTGCCAATAACTAAGTTTGTATAATGGTATACAATTTGACCTGTTATATAATATTCAAATACATAACCTTTTTTCTTTTGTGTGTGGGAAACCTGTGTCAGATATTCTCCTTTGATAACCATCAACCCAATTGGAAAATCATTTCCCTCGGAGTTGCTTAATGCAACAATGAGTGTCTACTTCGCATCCAAGAAACATGCCAGGCAATATTCAGTGTGCCATTCATTGCCTCTCGGGGAAACCACTCCATATATGCGCCCTGCATAAAATAAAGTGCAGACCTAGGAGTCATCTAACTAAACACAACTTGTCATCAAACATTTCAAATTTATCAACATAAAAGTTGAATCTGGTTGTATGAGATCTGAAATGTGGTCATAGTCATGTGAAATACTCAAGTGGCCCTCTTCCAACTGGGATAATTATGTAGTTATTTTTTGACCAATGGGGAGTGATACACGATCCCATCTGTCAACCCAATCTATGGATTCACATTTGTCCCATTGGCCACTATTACATGGATAATAGAAATAAGAGATTTTCCTTGTCCACATTTCAACTATAGCATTGTCTGGCGTTCTAACTAAATGGAACGCACAAGTTCCTTGGATGGTCTTTCACTCATATAGGTGTGATCGACCTACATCGACCACCTCCCAAAAATATCTATGTACATGTTATTTTTGAGATGACTGGTCTTCTTGCCTCCTAGGTCCCTGCCCCATCATTGAAGAACACCATGCAACAATGGTCTTTGCATCTCAGATGAGAGAAATAGTTGTGAATTTCATCTCTTGCATATGTAATGTAGTCTTAATGCATGCACCTACTCCATCATGTTCCCCTTTTCCCTGTCCGGTCTCAAAATAGTTCCAAATATGTGGCACCTTGTTCCTCTTGTGGAGAATACACAACCATTGGAAGACATAGGAACTTTTGAATTGCCCCACACAACCATCAGACCAAATCCAATGTTGTTCCATCTATATATTGTTATCATCCAAGTGATTGTAGAAAAATTGAAAGCTGTGTTGTACAAAATCCAAGTCATGATACCTGTCATCACTTATGTAAAATTGATACTCCTTCAATATAACCCTTTTCTCTTCAGTACTATCTTCCCCATGCCTATAGGCGATATGGACCATTATGTTGACCTGGTCTGAGTGATAATATTGACTATGAATCTCGTTATGTGGTTGAAGAGTGTAGTTTTTTGCAAAATCGACCATTGATAATATAGTTCCAATAGGAAATGTATCGTTGCATGTTCTAAACCACTCATCTTGCCAACGAGCCACATGTACATGCTTTACATACTGTTGTGTCTTTTCAAAGAATCCCTCTATGAAGTTGCATACCAGTACCTGGTAGATCAACAATAAAGATGTACAGATCAGTAGGTTGTTACATATATGAAATAGCAATACATGAAGAAAAACATACTATTTAGGAACTCATTACTAAACTGAGAGGTGACCAATTTTATTTTTTTCTTTCATTCCCTCCATTGATACCATACGTGGCATATTTGAATGACTGCAAGTTCACTTCATGTCTCCCAAGTTCATGCTCATCGGTGACATGTATGCATTTGTCCAAAAATGTCATTCCACCACACCTTGGGCATGTTCCATCTACGCAAGGCCCTTGATAAAATGTGCAACCTTCTATCCTTATACACAAAATGCTATGGATAAAGTCTCTAGATGATGTCGGTGGCAATGTAGTTGAACTTTCTTGCACAAGAGTGTTATGCAATACATGCAATTTATGTATATATGTGTCATAACAATAACCGTACTCAATGTGATATCGACAACATGTGTTATGAGTTTTATTTATTTTAACATACCATGGTTTGCATTTCTAGAAGGATATTTTGCCCAAGTTAAGTTCATTATGTTCATGCATAAATCTCTCATATAATTCTGTTTGTTGTGTCAAGAAATTTTTTAATGTGGGGCTCACAATCCCTTGAACCCCTTCTCAATTTTAGCACATCTTTTTGGTTCGATGAAGGTCTAGTATTGTCACGACAAAAATCTTGTAGTAGTCCCTTTACCACATCAATGAGCTTCATATTGGAGCATGGAAACCTTCCAATGAAGGACCAACCATATGTTTAGCTAGTTGTTCACTTCTAAAACAATACCTATGGAGTGCTTTGATATCCAAACCTACAAGTTTGGATGTAGGATTAAGAAGTCGAAGGGCCTTGGTGCTTTTGTTTACGATTGATTGTGACAACACACAACGAGCTACATTGCGGTCCTTTGAGCACGATTTCTTTCCAATAGTACTAAATGCATCTACTAAACTTTCGACAACATGAGAACTTGGTTCAGAACTGTTTATCATCTTTATCCTTAAGTTTTTCCTAACAATAGTCATAGACCTAGATTTTAACAACGATATAAATAATCTGCATTTATCTCCATCACACTTAGAATAAAAATAGTTGACAAGTATCTCTTGAGATTGATATGCAATACTACGTTTAGACAACGTACCTTCAAGCAAACCAATGAGACTTTCATCGATCTGTATACGTTTTGGAGTTCTTCGGAGTGAAGTTTCTAATGGAGGTAGGGAGGTCGAAACTGCACCCTATACCATATCACCAGGTCGCTATGGCGTTTGAACATGAGCTTCATGTCCTTCCACGTCTTCATGTCAGTCATATGGTGGAAATTGGAAATCCTCCTGGGTGGTTTGAACAACATTGTCTTCTTCGAGCATACGTTTGGCATTCAACACCTCTCTAACTTCGTCACTTGTATACCCACATCCAATTAAATCTGCAAAGGTTTCAGGAGGACTTGATGTGCACCTATGTTTTAATCCTTTATCAGTGCCATGCAGTGCTCATTCTTCTACTGATATGGAGACCGAAGGCCCCTCGAATGAATGCTTTTGTCTTTCTTGATTTGGATTGGTAGGAAGAGTTGCGGAATCGTCAACAACCGAAATTGGTTGAGTATCCATAGAGCGTCTTCGATTGGTCATGTCATTTCTTTTCTTTTCTCTAATTTCTTCAAGGATTTCATTGGGTATCCTCTTCCTTGCTGATTTTCTTGCTCGACTGCATGAGTTTCCTATCACCACAATGATCAATGATATATGGTTCTCCTCAATGGGAGATTACCCAAGCTTGGTTTCTTTCTTGCTCAATTGTGTTTAAATACTCAAATTAAGGGGAATATTGGGAGGAAGTTTTCCTTTGCTAGCTCCTCTATGATACTCTTCAATGGAAGACTCCCCAAGCTTGGTTTCTTTCTTGCTCAATTGTGTCTAGATTCTCAAGCTAGGGGGAATATTGGGAAGAATGTTGCCTTTTCTATCTCCTCAATTGCAAGAAAAATAATGTTATAGATGCTCTATGGTGCTCCTCAATGGGAAATTCCCCAAGCTTGGTTTCTTTCTTGCTCAATTGTGTCTACATACTCTACCACAATGACCAAGTTAATGCTTCCTTTGTTAGCTCCTCAATTGCAAGAAAAAAAATGGTGGAGATGCTCTATGGTGCTCCTCAATGGGAAATTCCTGAAGCTTGGTTTCTTACTTACTCAATTGTGTCTACATACTCCACCACAATGACCAAGTTAATGTTTCCTTTGCTAGCTCCTCAATTGCAAAAAAAACAATGGTGGAGATGCTCTATGGTGCTCCTCAATGAGAAATTCCCCAAGCTTTGTTTCTTTGTTGCTCAATTAATTCTTTATTTCTTGGTCCTCAATGTATACTAGGCTCCAAGCAATACATAGAAACTTGTGATGGAGATGCTTGATGTCAAAAACAAAATTTTGTGTGATAATATGGTGAAGAAGAGAATGAACGCACTGTCTGCAACCTGAAATTGCATGTGAACTGTAAAACCTGCATGAAATATGATAGAGTGTTTCTTGGATAAGGACTATTGTTGTTTATACTGAGACAAAATGGCCACACGTTATTGTTAACAAAAACGGGGACATGTTTTGACCACATAAAATGAGTGCATGTTTTACTCAAATAGTGTTTAGGAGCATTTAAGAAGGTAGTTTCACAGCTAAGTGATCATTCAATGTTTAGGGGGAATTAACAAGCACCCCCTTAGTCTTTGCGCCTTAACACCCCCCCTCTCTTCAACCTAACTATATTGTTTTAAAACTCAAGGGATGTGTGTGTGTGAAAGAGATAGGTTATGGGGTGTTAGTGGTAAAGGGAGACATAGGGACGTCTGTGTGTGTGTGAGAGAGAGAGATAGGTTAGGGGGTGTTAGTGGTAAGGGGAGACATAGGGATGTGTGTATGTGTGTGTCAAAGAGATAAGTTAGAGGGTGATAGTGGTAAGGGGAGACATAGGGATGTGTGTGTGTGTGTCAGAGAGATAGGTTAGGGGC
>LPNX010539144.1:869097-911571 GCA_001517045.1 Pseudotsuga menziesii | reverse complement strand
GATGTTTAGGTGTTGTAGAGGGGATGTAATAGGGGGGTGGGGGTTAGAGGTAGTTGGATTGGTTTGGGAGTGATATAGGGGAGGGGGTGTTAGTGGCAAGGGGAGACATGTGGATGTGACCTGTGGATGTGTGTGGGGGTTGTCTAGGTGTTGTAGGCTATATGTTAAGAGGTGTTATAGGTAAGGGGAGACATAGGGATGTGTGTGTGTTTCAGAGAGAGAGACAAAGATAAAGTGGAGGGGGGGCTCCTTAGTGGGATGGGGTGACTTGTGGATGTGTGAGTGTGTGAGAGAGAGGAAGGGGTGTGTTAGGAGTTTAGGAGTGGGGGTGTTTAGGTGTTGTAGAGGGTATATAATAGGGGGTTGTGGGTTAGAGGTAGTTGTATTGGTTGGGGAGTGATATAGGGAGGGGGGTGTTAGTGGTAGGGGGAGACATAGGGGGAGAGAGGGAGAGACAAGGAGAGAGAGTGGTGGGTTGTCAGGGGATAGAAGGGACTGGGCGGGGTTAGAGTTAGGGGAAGAAGAGGAGGTTAGAGGTAAGAGGAGGAGGGGGGATTAGTAAGAATTGGGGGGAAGAGGGGGGGTGTTAGTGGTAGGGGGAGACATAGGGGGAGAGAGGGAGAGACAAGGAGAGAGAGTGGTGGGTTGTCAGGGGATAGAAGGGACTGGGCGGGGTTAGAGTTAGGGGAAGAAGAGGAGGTTAGAGGTAAGAGGAGGAGGGGGGATTAGTAAGAATTGGGGGGAAGAGGGGGGGTGTTAGTGGTAGGGGGAGACATAGGGGGAGAGAGGGAGAGACAAGGAGAGAGAGTGGTGGGTTGTCAGGGGATAGAAGGGACTGGGCGGGGTTAGAGTTAGGGGAAGAAGAGGAGGTTAGAGGTAAGAGGAGGAGGGGGGATTAGTAAGAATTGGGGGGAAGAGGGGGGGTGTTAGTGGTAGGGGGAGACATAGGGGGAGAGAGGGAGAGACAAGGAGAGAGAGTGGTGGGTTGTCAGGGGATAGAAGGGACTGGGCGGGGTTAGAGTTAGGGGAAGAAGAGGAGGTTAGAGGTAAGAGGAGGAGGGGGGATTAGTAAGAATTGGGGGGAAGAGGGGGGGTGTTAGTGGTAGGGGGAGACATAGGGGGAGAGAGGGAGAGACAAGGAGAGAGAGTGGTGGGTTGTCAGGGGATAGAAGGGACTGGGCGGGGTTAGAGTTAGGGGAAGAAGAGGAGGTTAGAGGTAAGAGGAGGAGGGGGGATTAGTAAGAATTGGGGGGAAGAGGGGGGGTGTTAGTGGTAGGGGGAGACATAGGGGGAGAGAGGGAGAGACAAGGAGAGAGAGTGGTGGGTTGTCAGGGGATAGAAGGGACTGGGCGGGGTTAGAGTTAGGGGAAGAAGAGGAGGTTAGAGGTAAGAGGAGGAGGGGGGATTAGTAAGAATTGGGGGGAAGAGGGGGGGTGTTAGTGGTAGGGGGAGACATAGGGGGAGAGAGGGAGAGACAAGGAGAGAGAGTGGTGGGTTGTCAGGGGATAGAAGGGACTGGGCGGGGTTAGAGTTAGGGGAAGAAGAGGAGGTTAGAGGTAAGAGGAGGAGGGGGGATTAGTAAGAATTGGGGGGAAGAGGGGGGGTGTTAGTGGTAGGGGGAGACATAGGGGGAGAGAGGGAGAGACAAGGAGAGAGAGTGGTGGGTTGTCAGGGGATAGAAGGGACTGGGCGGGGTTAGAGTTAGGGGAAGAAGAGGAGGTTAGAGGTAAGAGGAGGAGGGGGGATTAGTAAGAATTGGGGGGAAGAGGGGGGGTGTTAGTGGTAGGGGGAGACATAGGGGGAGAGAGGGAGAGACAAGGAGAGAGAGTGGTGGGTTGTCAGGGGATAGAAGGGACTGGGCGGGGTTAGAGTTAGGGGAAGAAGAGGAGGTTAGAGGTAAGAGGAGGAGGGGGGATTAGTAAGAATTGGGGGGAAGAGGGGGGGTGTTAGTGGTAGGGGGAGACATAGGGGGAGAGAGGGAGAGACAAGGAGAGAGAGTGGTGGGTTGTCAGGGGATAGAAGGGACTGGGCGGGGTTAGAGTTAGGGGAAGAAGAGGAGGTTAGAGGTAAGAGGAGGAGGGGGGATTAGTAAGAATTGGGGGGAAGAGGGGGGGTGTTAGTGGTAGGGGGAGACATAGGGGGAGAGAGGGAGAGACAAGGAGAGAGAGTGGTGGGTTGTCAGGGGATAGAAGGGACTGGGCGGGGTTAGAGTTAGGGGAAGAAGAGGAGGTTAGAGGTAAGAGGAGGAGGGGGGATTAGTAAGAATTGGGGGGAAGAGGGGGGGTGTTAGTGGTAGGGGGAGACATAGGGGGAGAGAGGGAGAGACAAGGAGAGAGAGTGGTGGGTTGTCAGGGGATAGAAGGGACTGGGCGGGGTTAGAGTTAGGGGAAGAAGAGGAGGTTAGAGGTAAGAGGAGGAGGGGGGATTAGTAAGAATTGGGGGGAAGAGGGGGGGTGTTAGTGGTAGGGGGAGACATAGGGGGAGAGAGGGAGAGACAAGGAGAGAGAGTGGTGGGTTGTCAGGGGATAGAAGGGACTGGGCGGGGTTAGAGTTAGGGGAAGAAGAGGAGGTTAGAGGTAAGAGGAGGAGGGGGGATTAGTAAGAATTGGGGGGAAGAGGGGGGGTGTTAGTGGTAGGGGGAGACATAGGGGGAGAGAGGGAGAGACAAGGAGAGAGAGTGGTGGGTTGTCAGGGGATAGAAGGGACTGGGCGGGGTTAGAGTTAGGGGAAGAAGAGGAGGTTAGAGGTAAGAGGAGGAGGGGGGATTAGTAAGAATTGGGGGGAAGAGGGGGGGTGTTAGTGGTAGGGGGAGACATAGGGGGAGAGAGGGAGAGACAAGGAGAGAGAGTGGTGGGTTGTCAGGGGATAGAAGGGACTGGGCGGGGTTAGAGTTAGGGGAAGAAGAGGAGGGTAGAGGTAAGGGGAGGAGGGGGGATACCAATGGACATGTGTGTGTGTGTGTGGATGTTAGGGGTTGGGGAGAGGGTTGTTAGGTGCCAGGGGTTGGAGAGTAAGAGAGAGTGGAGAAGGGTTTAGTAATGGAGATGATGGGGGGAGAGATGTAGGAGGATGAGGGGAGTTAGAGGTAGGGAGAGGAGGAGGGGGGATTAGTAAGAATTGGGGGGAAGAGGGTGGGTGTTAGTGGTAGGGGGTGACCCATGGATGTGTAATGTGGGTGTCTAAGAGAGAGAGAGAGGGTTTGGGAATAGAAAGCAGGGTGGGGGATAAGTGTAGTCAGATGATTTGTGGAGAAAGAAAGAGTGGAAAGAGAGGTTTTAGGTGTTAGGAGTGAGAGAGAGGTGCTAGGGCGATGTGTGTGTGTAAGAGAGAGAGAGAGAGAGGAGGGAGGTTTAGGGGTTTTGGTTGGGGGGGCTAAGTCATTAGAGATAGAACAATAAGGGGGTGTTTAAGATTTAGAGGCAGAGAGAAAGGGTTATGGGTTTAGGGGTGGGGGGGAGGGGACAGACAGGTGTTAGTGGTAAGGGGGGACATAGGCATGTGAGAGAGAGTGAGAACAAATGGGGCGGTGGGGTGTTAGGGAGAGAGAGGAGGAGGGTTAAAGGCAGGGACAGGAGGAGGGGGGATTAGAGGGAGGGAGAGGAGGAGGGATTAGAGGTAGGGAGAGGAGGAGGGGGGGTAGTAAGAGTTAGGGGGAAGAGGGGGGGGGGGGGGGGGATAAAATAATAAAATTATTGAAATAATTGACAAAACAAGTGCTTGTAGTATTTGAAAATGCATGCACATTATGCTTCAATAAAACGTGCACTTGTTTTACATCAATACAACGTGCACGTGTTATGATTCAATAAAATGTGCACTTGTGTTTCTTTAATATAAATAGCACGTGTTTTGTTTAAATTCAAAAATGTATTCCATCTAAATTATAAGGCTGAGCCTCCACCCATGTTTTTTAAGAAATTCTACAACCAGTGTGGACACCACTTGTTCCTCTACCCTGTAAGACCCAAGTGTAGAAAAAAGAGCATAGTAGCATATACTTCCCCTAGATAATCAATTTGATCAACATGAAACCAAAATCATACCTTACATCTAAGTCCTTTCGTCCTTGTTCCAAAATTCCTTCTTGCAATCTTCAGTACCTGCAAAAGAAATCAAAAGACAAAAGCACAAAGTGAGAGTATCATGTCAAATCAATCATCTATGTTAGTGATCAAGGAGTCTAACAATATTTAACTGATATTAATACACATTAAATACGGTAAAGGGGAACACTTTTGTATTGATAAAAGAGAGTAAAGTTACAACCAAGCTTTGATGTTGCTTGATTTATTCTCCACAACATATCTACAATCCTTCACACCTACAACAATCTCTTCCCACACAAGCTCACTCTATCTTGCCTCTAAACCAGATCTCATTTCAACAGCATAATGGTGCTTTCTTTTGCCTCCTTCACTCACTCCATGAAAGCTCCATTTATAGGCCAAATTTCATGAGATTCACTTAGGAAATGGATAGGTGGTGATCCCAATAGGTGAGGAAGACAAATGCCACCTCTCCCTAGATAGTAGGAACCAACTCCATGGAGGATTTCATAAGGAAGCTTCTAGAATTTTCTTGTTTTCATGTTTTAGGTTGATTTACACACTTGGTTTAAGGTGAAGAAACGCCATAGATTTTTACTCAATAAGGAGAAGCGCCGATGATCCGGTTCTCTTTGCTCCACAAGATAGAGCACTGTCACTGCTCTGTCATAACTGAGGAGAAGCATTGGTCTTCCTAAGGATGAAAAAAGTTGCGAGATGAATCTCAGGCTAGGATTTCTGAAAGGAAAACAAGAAACTGTGGAATTTTTAGGTGCAATAGAATGCCCCCCAAAGTATGAGGCCAGAAGGATGTGATAGGTGAAATAGTTTGCTAGATATCGATTTGGTATAGAGGCAATGATAGATGAGATCATAACTAACATAGTGCGAGTAACTGACTTATACGACTTGATCATGGTTGCAGAACAATACACTACAGATCCATGATGATGACTATGTCATGGATACCAATAATACACTGTAGATCCATAAACCATTGATGTAGGAGGTAGAGCATGGATACATAACATACAAAGTAGATCCATGTTATTCGACCTCAAATACTAAACATAGCCATTAAACATACAATGTGGATCCATGTCAAGACTCCAAATGATATTTAATCGCAACTCAAGGATAGGAAACTATATTAATGAATCCTAATCGCTCAGGGTCTTCATTCCAATCTCCAATTGATATGATTCTAACCATGTGAGTAGATGTTTTGACGTTGAACATGGCATAAACCACTTGATTACCAGTCATTGATGTATACTGTTAACAAGCGTGAGGGAAATCATCATTAATGTCAATGATCCTCAAGTTATCTCAGTACATTCTCCCAAGTGTGAATAGATTTTTTGAAGTCGAACACTTGATAGAACCTTTCAATTAGAGGTCATTGAGGAAAACCTACTATTGAAAGCAAGGAAACCTACCATTAAGGCATGCAGGATTCAAGGTACTTAGCTAGGTTTCTAAGTCTAATTCCCGAATGATGAGCTCAAGTTGATAGGAATAGACTCATTAAAGGAGGGCCATGATTATTCCCCCATCAGTGACACAAAAAATGGATCCAGAGTTAATTTGAAGTGATGAAATTGACTCAGTCATGATTGAATTTATGAATAGGTAAAGTTACTGATGATTTATTTTTTGGAAGAGACATCCTTTGAACAATTTACAACATGAAAAGTGACTTGGAAGAATTGACTTGATGAGACTGAAGCCATGTGTAATGCAAGGAATATGACAGAGCATTATTTGACTTGAATCAAAAGGAGTCATGTGACTCACAAAAGTGGTTCAAATCAGAGACAAGATGAATACCCAACTGTTCAGATATGCAAATGTAGACAGGTGCCATGTTCAAAGGTGGATTGTAGACTGCCATAAATACAAATGAAAAACATTCCCCTTTCCCTTAATTTCCCCATATTGAAGAATGAGTGCCTCTTTTCATTTTTATGAGTTCAAAGAGGGTAACAAACACTCATTGTAGCTCATCAAATGATGAGTCCATTCTCACATGTTTTACGAATCTGAGAAAGGAGGGGCTCGTTCCCGGATAGGGTCCTCCATCGTTTGATTTTATGAGTACGGTGAAAGTGAACTGAGTATTGTTCATGTTTAGAGAGTCTGAATAGAGACGCAAGAAAAAATCCAAAAGGTCCTTTTTTGTCAAGTTTAGTCCCTAAGGCCCAAAAAACATATAAAATAATGCCTCAGAGAACTCTTCTTCTTGATATCAACTAGAGTGTTCCTTTTTCGTAAATAGCCCTAATCGGTTCGAAAAAGTGATAACCTACCACCGACCAGTCCATCATTCTGATACTTTTACAAGCGTGAACACAACAAGTTCACTTAACAACCTTTTTGTGTTTTTATGGAGACTTAAAAGAGCTTAAATATAACTCTGTAACGGGTTCTCTTTTTCATAATCCAATTTTTACGAGTATGAAAAAGCAACAAAATTGGACTCGACACTCTTTTACTGGTTGTTTAACGAGCATGTGAAAAGTGTAAAAAGATGCTCGATACTTTTTCATTTCCACTCTAAGCCCAAAAAAGACAAAAAGAGCGTAAATCATAGCCATGGGCCATATAGCTTTGACGTAGAAGCTTAAAAAACACGTTAAATTTAACTTCATTATAAACTGTATAAAACAAATAATAAAAACCCACATTATTAAAGTAATTTTGGAATTAAAAATAATTTCTAATTAAATAATAATAATGAAAAAAATCAAAATTACTATAAATAGGAGATAATAGTAAAACGTTCTTACCATTGTTGTTTTACTATTTGAAGAAATTGGAGTTGGAGCAAAAGGAGGAAATCTTCTCTTGGTGATTGCAGGTGCTACGGTCCACCGTTTCTCAAACTTCTTGGAGGAGTTAAGTTCCAAGGCCATTCTTTTCATTCCCACTGTGGTCTTTTTTTTTTTTGATAGGATATTGAGGGTTTTTGGGGCATTTTGCAAACCCAAACACATGCGTTGGGCGGTGTTGTTTTTTTCCCATGGTGAGCGTGAAGATGCTTTGTTGCATCAGGACAAGTGCATCGTAGGCACTCTTTCCACAGCTGACAGGAGCGCCTAATATCGACGCTCTACAGTTCTGAGATAGAGGCACCATAGGTGCTCTGTTTGCATCCAGCATAAGCGTCGACCACTCTATCCGTGTAGGGAAACAACACCACAACTAGGTTTTTCCCCAAAAAATATCCCCTCCATCCATCAAAATTACTTTTTTGTGTTTCCTTTATCCATGATGTGAGTTCTAATGCATGTTTGCAATGTTTTGTAGGTGCAAAAAAACATCCATGCCATGGTAATATGGAAGGAGAATGAGCATGAAACAACAGATTTCCAAGCTTTTAGTGATCCGATCACTAAAGAGGCCCTGTTGAACCGTGGGTTACTTAAATACTTCAGGGTGATAGGAATGAAAGCTTATGTACGTCTCTTAGAGTATATCATCGACATGTGGGACCCTGAGCAACAACATTTTGTAGTCGAGACCCACACCCTGACTATTGGCATTCATATACTTCTTGACTAGGATGTCTCAGAGAGGGAGACAAGTGGTTCTATCTGACCTATGAGGTGGTGAGTTTTCCTTAGATGATATGATTGACATATATTATGTGCTAGGGATGTATGCTCAATCTGGGAAGCTCCCTATCAAACAGATTGTGGATTGTCATTTGAGGACGATAGTTTATACCATTGGGAAAGTTGTCGGGACTAGATCCTCCCACCTGAACCTTAGGGAACACATGTTATATTCCCTAGAGTGTATGGAACTTACAGTATTCAAATGGTACAAGGGAATGCTAGTCAACCTGAAGGATCAACTGAACAAAAGAAAGTGGGGGAAGCTCAAACAATTTGACTATGGAGTTGTGGTAGTGTCCTTCATCCTGTAGAGGGTGCCTCACATGAGACCCCGGGTGGCTGTGAGCATACTAGATCCTGGGGATCCTAGGATGTTAATATGGGTATATTTTATGGCCCATCACGCTGGCGAGGGTTCCAAGGTTGTCTACAAATCAACCTTCTTTTGCTGGTTGAGGGGCCAACTACTCACGATTGAGGATTATGCCTGTGAGGACCTAGAGCTTCCACTACCTAAGGGAGAGGAGTGGGATGATTGAGGTAAGAAATACAATATCCACCATGTTTTTGATTTTTCAATTTTATTTAATTTTTATTTTGTAATGCTAAGACAAGTGAAAATGGTTTGTGCAAACATTAGACCTGTTCGTCTACCGGGGATGTCGCTTATTGAGAAGCGGGAAGGAGTTAGAGATATGGTGGTCCATCGCTCCGAGCCATATGATGAGCTTGGGGATCTTGAGGAGAACCTGTAGCATTTGAATGTAGGGATTCTTGATGTCGTCACTGATGACCTAACCAGGCGCTACCAGTGTCATACTGCGGGAGTCTCAGGACAATTCGCCATTCTACTCCATAGAGTGGCTCAGGCCATTATATGCTACTATGAGCACCACCGTGATGACTAGTCTACAAATAATTTCCACTTTTTTGTATATGTATTCATACTGAAAGCTNATATATATATATGACAAACTTTATTTATAGATGTGAGAGCAAAAATGTGACGTTTGAAATGTATGCCTACTTATGAATTTACATGCATGTTTTTATGTTATAATGGATTTTTAATTATGAGAAATATACCAATATAAGACATAATTAGTTAAGGAATCCACCACAACATTCAAATGTCTCAGAATATGTTGATACGTGACTTGCTCAAAAGACCTTTCTAAGAGTCTAACCCTTCGAAATGTACGAAGGAGTAGGGGGTTTCGGATGGTGCAGAATCGATTAAGTCATTGAACAACTAGCTCCAAGTCTAGGTAAAACCTAATATCCCTTACATCACTAGCTAGGGATTTTGTCAACAATCCAATCACTGCGTGACTGCTAGATTGTTGGTGGAGAGACCTAAACAAACACCCCATGAACTCACCAAATCACCTGTAGGAGAGTATAGTACCCAAGCTCCTGATGCAAGATTCAATGTGTAATGATTGGCACCATCCATGAAACTGGTAAAAGTGGTCATTTGTCCATTTGAAATAGGACATACATAAGTAGGGTTTGAAAAACACATCTTAAATCACGCAAGAAATGATACTTTTCAAAACAAGACACACAACAATCTATAAACAGTATTTACAAAGAGCCTATGCTAGATGAACTATGCATAATATCTTTTAAGGTAGAGCCAATTACGGGCTCACCTAGGGGTATCCCATCATAGTCTACTAACTCATATACACCCTTTTCAAAAACGTGACTAATAATGTAAGGCCCGTGCCACATAGATTCGAATTTTCCTACCCCCGGCTTATCATGCTTTTGGTCATAAATCAAGACTAGATATCCTTCATTGAAAGAGCAGGGTTGAACAGATATGTCATATTGTGCTTTCATCCTCCGTTTGTGTGCCTCATTTTCTAAGGCAGCATCGCGATGAGTTTCATCAAGCTTATTCAAATACAGAAACCATTCCTCTTCTATGGTGGTGTTAGACAGAAGTTCCACAACGAGCTTTAGAGAAGGAATTTTCCATTCTCTCGGGAGAGTTTCTTCCAGTCCATTATCACTAAAGTTGACTCTTGACTGCAAGAGAGCCCATCTTAAATAAATCTTAATGATGTGTAAAGGATAGCTGGGAATGAAAGTTTATAAACATACATACATTTAAGAGATCAAGAAGGGAATGTATCAGCAAAGAATGGATATTAATAAGACATAATTATGAGCATATATTCGTGAAAGACATGAATCAGGTCCTGCATCGAGTATTAAAGATAATTGCATACTAATCAAGAGAATCTTTCCATGGATTAATAAGACCATGCACATGATAGAATAATGACAGTACGTAATTCAATTATTAAGCAAAACAAGCTCATATGATCACAATCATTTCAAAATCGCTATGGATATTAAGAAAAATAGAGTATATGTGCATACAAGAAATTGCCAATACAATATCAACCCTCGGCTGGAACTCTCTTTGCTCCCCATTACAATAAAAATGCTCCAACTTTATAGAAATTAAAAAAGCAGAAAAGAGCTTGATATTGTTTCAAGAGATTTGGAATTGCTAGAATTGAATGCCTTCAAATCTAAAATTACTAATCTAATCATCAAATTGTTGAATTCAATTACCTCATGTGGTCTTCAAAACGCTGAATTTTCCTTCTTTGGATACTGGGATGTGATCTACATTTTCCATAAGACCGGGAAGGAGATTCCTTAACACTTCCAAGTGTTGATAAAAAGACTTTACCTATTGATCCTCTTCCTGGGAATGTGGATCTATTTGCCTTAAAATCTGGGATTCATTTATCCTCTGTTTCGATCCAAAAACAAGGGATTTTGACTTATACCTGTTGCTAATTGTTCTGTCATCTGTATGCTTCCCTACTGCTGGATAATTTTCCAATTGTGTTACTGAATGCAAAGATACTTCCTTCAAATTTGGAATTATTGTGCTTGTATTTTCCCAGTTGTATCCTTTGAATGCTTTAGTATTACCTGAAGATACTTACAAATCATTTTGAATATGAATCACTTAAAATATGCAATGAATTTTCAAATCTTTCCACATGTCTTTGAACCTGGGTTCAATCCACTGTTGACTGCTGATTATGCCTGAAAATCTGGAAATAATATTTGGTCGGTTGATGCTTCTCTCTAAAACTTGTAGTCTGCCACTTGTTCCTCCTTTCATAGCCTGAAAATATCGAGCTTAATCTTCTGGAAATGCTGTTATTTTGAAATCACCATACTTTTTAATGCAGATTCCAATAAACCAATAAAACTCAACATTGATATTTAACACTTGACATGGCAATAAGAAGGATTAGCATGAGATCTCCTTTGATATTTGGACACCGATTCAGAAAGCTATCAATGGCATATGAAATATGGATTTGGTTGTTTATGGTTGACATTAAATAGTTGACAAACCTATGATATATCCCATAGAGAAAACGTAAAAGATTCTTTGAGTCTATACATATATCGGTGGTTTGATGACATTGTAACCGATAGAGCATAGAAGTTTATGTGGGCTGAAGCTTGGCAATTTGTGTCTGTTTGGTTTAGTTGGTATAGGAATTACGGTGGCTGAAAATCAAATGCACACGACTTTGAAACCCAAGACTCTTACATAATTTAACTTTTGATAAGCTCCATTTTGGCTTCACATGGATTTTAAATGGAATAAAAACAAAGTTAAACTTGAAAATAAAGCTTTTCAATAAATATAAAACACCTTATATTTATTTTTATTTTTTAATAAAGTAAATATAAAATATTATTTATAAAAATATGTAAAATAGTTTTATTTTTAAATTATAAAAAATTAGATTTATTTTATTAATAATTTCTTTAAATTATCTTGATTTTAAATGGCTAGGGAACTTGGTGTTTTTGACATAATTGAAAAAATCAAAGTATCGAGGATAACCATAAGACTTCACTAAGTTAAGGATTGAACATCAGGAGAATTGACCAAAATCCACAAATTTTGTTGGACAAATATGGTACCAACACAATGCATATAACAGTTGAAAAGGTGTGAACCTAGTGGAAGTCTTTACAATGGTCCTATAGGCCCAAAGTGTAGAAAATAGTTGCAAGTTCCAATTTGATTTGGCCTACCCTACCATTAGCTGAAGTATGGTTTTCAAAACTTTATTTATCGCTTCAACCTAGCCATTGTACTAAGGGTAGTAAGGCGTAGGGTTATCGTGGTGAAACCCTAACTTTGCACTAAGTTTTGCCATCATTTTGTTCTGGAAGTGTGACCCATGATTGGTTACAATGGCCTTAGGAATCCTGAACCTAGATATGATATGTTTAAACCAGAACAACGCAGTTGTTTTCCCATCTTCGACATATGTGGGCATAGCCTCAACCCATTTTGTAAAATAGTCCACAGCCACAATAATGTATCCATGCCCCTCGGCTGAGGTAGGCCTACATTGCAGAAAGTCTATGACCCATTTCACAAAAGGGACAACTACTACGATAGGATGGAGTAGAGCTATATGGGTGCGCTTCTTAGTGGTAAACATTTGACAGGGTGGGTATTTCTTGACGGTTTCAAAACAGTCTTTGAAAATTGAGGGCCAGAAATACCCTGCGCACAAGATCTTCTAGGCAGTATCCAACCTAGAGAGATGACCGCCACAAGCTCCAGAGTGGAAATCATTGAAGAGGATTTCAACTTCTTCATGTTTAAGACAACTTCGCAATATAGAATTGATGCCACAATGGTATAAGGTATCATTCAAAATGAGATAGTAATTAGCTTGGTGGCGGATGCGACGACGCTCATTGTGAGTGGCAGCAGTCTAATGTCATAGAGTCTGGAGATATATATCTCCATACCATGGATCAGTCAAACTAATGATAAACAATGATTCATCAGACAATGAATTGACGGGCTCTGTTTCCTCCGTAGTACGGGGAAGGTCACATATAAGCTCAGTAAAAATAAGAGACCTCTTGGAAGAGGTTTTAGCAATCTCTAACTCAAATTCCTGGAGAATAATGATCCATCGTGAGTATTCTCCCCCAAGTACCTAATGTGTCAAGAGTCAGCATAAACAGTAGTAGTGCGAAGCAAGATATAGTGACAGAACTTTTGGACGGCGATGACCATGGCCAGAGCTAGTTTCTCCACATGTGAGTAACGGGTTTCCGCGTCTAGAAGACTCTTACTAGAATAGTAAAACAAATGTTCTAGGTCATGTCCATATGTTTGAACTAGGACCATGCCTATAATTGACATGGATGCAACCACATACAGGGAATAATCCTTAGTATAATCAGGTGGTTGCAACACAGGTGCATGGGTAAGAGCATGTTTAATATTTTCAAACACGCTCTGCACGAAGTCATCCTAGACAAAAGGTGTATCATTTTTAAGCAATCGCATGAAACCATGTGTCCTTTCTATGTATTTGCAGACAAAAAGATGTAAAAAGTTTGCCTTCCCTTGCAAACTTTGGAGTTCTATTACATCAGTGGGAGCGGGTAGAGCCAAGATGGCTTTGATCTTCAAAGGATCAATACAAATGCCATCCTTAGACATGATGAAGCCAATTAGTCATCCAATTTTGACACAGCAAACACATTTGTGGGGTTTCAAACGAATGTTGAAATGACGACATCTAAGGAAACTAGCTGTCAGATGATCAACATGAAGGTACCACTGCTTGGAGTGAGCAGGCAGGTCGTTGAGATAGCATTGAAATGTAGTGCCGTCATTATTTAATCCAAAAGGTAATTTGTGATAGGAAAAGGTCACCCATGTGGAAATGAAGGTTGTCTTATGTTGGTCTAAAGGGATAATTTTGATCTGATAATAGTCGAAAAATCCATCCATGAATGAAAATATGATGCTTCCGACATAGTTATTGATTATTTTATTGATATGGGGAGTGGGGAAATTGTCTTTGGGACAAGCCCGATTCAAATCCCTAAAACAGATGAAAACCTTGATAGTACCCTGATTTTTATCCACAGGAACTATATTGGACACCCACTTAGTTAAAGGCACAGGGTAAATGAAACCAACCCTTATAAGTTTTTCAACTTCCTCCTTAATGGTTGTTGCTTTTCATGGATGTGCCTGGCGTAATTTTTTGCTAACTGGCTTGGCACCAGAGTAGGTTTTGATCTCATGAAAAACTGTGGAGGGATCAACTGGTATTTCTTCGTATTTCCAAGCGAAGACATCTTGAAATTCCTTGAATAAGGCTGTATATAATTGAACCTTGGAAGGCGAAGAGTTCTGGCCGATTTGAATATGAACTGAAACACAAGGTTTCACTGATATATCCATGGGCATAGTTTTGGTAATAGTGCATAGATTTCACTTTGAATCGACATTACAAGGGAGAATAGAAGACTGAGGGTCCGTGACTACATCAGATGAAACCGTAGATGTGAAGTTCTCTTCCACCACATGGCAGGGGGGAAGGGGAGAAGATCGATGATGATGATCTCTCCAAGGAACCTCTTCCAGGGACATAACTTCCGTAATGGATTCATCAGTAGGAAGTTTATGTGAAATATAATCTAGAGATGGGGAGGGGTTTTCTAGCCAATATGGTAGGTGATAAACATTTAAGGCCACCAACAAATGATCGTTGATGGTAGGGTCACTAGTGGATTTTATTGCATTATAGACTTCTTCAAAAGGACTAAGTGATGCTGATTCAGCAATAGAATTTCCTTTGTCTATGATAGAGGTAGAAATCATATATATGGATGCAGTCTGCAACGCAGGAAGAGGATTTAACAATGGAAAGACTCCCATGAGTGCAGAGTCTTTAAGGAGTCCTACTCTGATATTATGATATTGTGGGGTAGTCAGAACTGGAATGTTGTTTGAATCATTGGAAATAGCATTAGGAGTAATGAAATCTAACTGATCTATGGTGAAAATCCTTCCTTGGAATGGGAACTGGACGATCCAAAAAATAGTCGATGCTACGTCTTGCATAGCATAAAACCCGTTACGAATTAGGAGTAGGTTGTAGTCCAAAGGAGCGTCAATGACCACAACATGGATGGAAACCAATTTTCCCCCTAGTTCGTTCTGGATGGAAGGGAGTAATCCATAGGGTTGAAATCCACAAATATCAAAAGCCTTCAGTGTGGTAGGTGAACGATTAATCTCAAGAGAACCAATGGCTCTCCAACAAGATAAAGACATGAACAAAGTAGAGGATCCCTCATCCAAAACTATACAATGGATATTCTTTCCAGAAATATTAGTGGTTAGTTGGAAATACAACTGATGTGAGAGCGTATTTTTGAAGGCATCCAGTTTGCAACCAATGATGTTACTATTCTCACGATCCATATCTCCTAGTGTTGTGAGGAAATTTTTTCGTTGGGTGGGACAAGTTTGGAGTACCTCTAGGGATGACATAGTGCATGGTGCCTGGGCCAAATATTCTACGATGTTATAGAATTGGGAAAGATGTGCGTTAGGATTAATCAAGGACTTACGAAGTGTACTCTTGGGTGGGAAAAAAATTTCCTTAGGCATAGGCTTTTCAATATAAATACCATTAATAGGAGGAGGTGTGGATGCTGAGGGTTTATCAGATGCAATTTCATGAATTTTCTTATGTGGAAGGGGGTCATAACTATGTGGTCTTGTATTCATATTAATCATTTCACTGGACATCATTTTTACTTCATCAATGGATGAAGAAGGCCCATGCACGGATTGATGATCAATCAATTGTTGTTGGGTGGGGAAAGGGTCTTTGAGAATTGTTGGGGTGGATGGACTTTTCAAAAACTTGTTTACTTCCTCACAATGAGGACATTCTTTGGTGAAATTATCACCTCCGCAGATTGAGCATGGATAGTTTACCTTTCTCTTACCTTTGGAATCGGAATCAGGATTTGGTGATTTATTACCTTCATATTGATTATGAGTTTTTTTAGATTTATTTTTACCTTTTTTTTTCCACTCGAAGATTCAACATATTGGACTGCATTTACCTTGACAAAACTAACAAGAGGAGGTGTAGTTTTTGGTTCTTTTGCTGGTTGACTTACTGGTGAGCCAGGTTGAGTTTGTTTCTTGGTAGATTTCTCCACCCTTTGTGTTTGAACTAAACCAAGGATTCCATCAGCAAGTGGTTCAGTTGTAGGCCTTGACGGGTCTGATGTGGGATGGGGGGCATGAGGGATTAAATCATACAGAGTACCTGATTGGGAATAAACCAAGTCTGATTACTGATCTGGAATTGAATGAATTGAATTCCTTCAAATCTAGAATTATTGTTCTAATCATAAAATTGTTGAATTCGATTACCCCATGTGGTCTTCAAAACGTTGAATTTTCCTTCTCTGGATACTGGGATGTGATCTACAGTTTCCATAAGACCGGGAAGGAGATTCCTTAACACTTCCAAGTGTTGAGAAAAATACTTTACCTACTGATCCTCTTCCTGGGAATGTGGATCTATTTTCCTTAAAATATGGGATTCATTTATCCTCTATTTCGATTGCAAAACAAGGGATTTTGACTTATACCTGTTGGTAATTGTTCTGCCATCTGTATGCTTCCCTGCTACTGGATAATTTTCCAATTGCATTACTAAATGAAAAGATACTTATTTCAAATCTGGAATTATTGTGCTTGTATTTTTCCAATTGTATTTTTTGAATTCTTTAGTATTACCTAAATATACTTACAAATCATTTTGAATATGAATCACTTAAAATATGCAATGAATTTTCAAATCCTTCCACATGTCTTTGAACCTGGGTTCAATCCACTGTTGACTACTGATTATTCCTGAAAATCTGGAAATAATATTTGGTCAGTTGATGCTTCTCTTTGAAACCTGTAGTCTGCCACTTGTTCCTCCTTTCACGGCCTGAAAATATCGAGCTTAATCTTATGGAAATACTGTTATTTTGAAATCACCATACTTTTTAATGTAGATTCCAATAAACCAATAAAACTCAACATTGATATTTAACACTTGACATGGCAATAAGAAGGATTAGTGTGAGATCTCCTTTGATATTTGGATGCCGATTCAGCAAGCTATCGATGGCATATGAAATATGGATTTGGTTGTTTATGGTTGACATTAAATAGTTGAGAAACCTATGATATATCGCATAGAGAAAACGTAAAAGATTCTTTGAGTCTTTACATATACCGGTGGTTTGATGACATTGTAACCGATAGAGCATAGAAGTTTATGTGGGCTGAAACTTGGCGATTTGTGTTTGTTTGGTTTAGTTGTTATAGGAATTACGGTGACTGAACGTCAAATACACACGGATTTGAAACCCAAGACTCTTACATGATTTAACTTTTGATAAGCTCCATTTTGGCTTCACATGGATTTTAAATGGAATAAAAACAAAGTTAAAAGGAAAATCAAGATTTTCAGTAAATATAAAACACCTTATATATATTTTTATTTTTTAATAAAGTAAATATAAAATATTATTTATAAAACTATGTAAAATAGTTTTATTTTTAAATAATAAAAAACTATATTTATTTTATTAATAATTTCTTTAAATTATCTTGATTTGAAATGGCTAGGGAACTTGGTGTTTTCGACATAATTGAAAAAATCAAAGTATCGAGGATAACCATAAGACTTCACTAAGTTAAGTATTTAACATCAGGAGAATTGACCAAAATCCACAAATTTTGTGGGACAAATATTGTACCAACATAGTCCATATAACAGTTGAAAAGGTGTGAAACCAGTGGAAGTCTTTACAGTGGTCATATAGGCCCAAAGTGCAGAAAACAATTGCAAGTGCCAATTTGATTTGGCCTACCCTACCATTAGCTGAAGTATGGTTTTCAAAACTTTATTTATCGCTTCAACCTAGCTATTGGCCTAAGGGTAGTAAGGCGTAGGGTTATCATGGTGAAACCCTAACTTTGCACTAAGTTTTGCCATCATTTTGTTATGGAAGTGTGACCCATGATTGGTCACAATGGCCTTAGGAATCCTGAACCTAGATACTATATGTTTAAACTAGAACAACGTAGTTGTTTTCCCGTCTTTGGAATATGTGGGCATAGCCTCAGCCCATTTTGTAAAATAGTCCACAGCCACAATAATGTATCCATGGCCCTCGGCCGAGGTAGGCCTACAATGCAGAAAGTCTATGCCCATTTCACAAAAGGAAAAACTGCTACGATAGGATGGAGCAGAGCTAGATGGGTGTGCTTCTTAGTGGTAAACATTTGACAGGGTGGGAATTTCTTTGACGGTTTCAATACAGTCTTTGAAAATCGAGGGCTAGAAATACCCTGCGCGCAAGATCTTCTAGGAAGTATCCAACCTAGAGAGATGACCGCCGCAAGCTCCAGAGTGGAAATCATTGAAGAGGATTTCAACTTATTGTTGGGATGCACACCCTGACGGTCCCTAAGGTGGGTAACTCCGTATGCTTTTGGGAGTTTTGTAAGAGTTACGACTCAAAACAGTATTAGGGGTCAGGTAAAAACCTTATATTTTAATAAAACCATGGTTTAAGACCAGGGTTTAGGGTTCGGGTTGCCCATGGTTTAAGTCCATGGTTTTGTAATAGTGCGATATATAAATAGGCACTTGTGTAAACAAGAAAGGTTAGGCTTTTTGATGAAAAGAAGGTTAAGGCAAAGCTAAGGTTGTTTTGTAAGGAAAGGTTAAGTCCCAGCTATGTGCGTGGACGACCTCTGCAGCTGTGTGTGCAGAGGGTTTTGTAAGAAGTTAAGGAAATCTGCAGCTGTGTGCGCAGAGGCCTGCTGCTGTGTGCACGGCTAAGAGACTAAAGAGATTTGCAGTTGAGTGCGTAGATCAGAACTGTGATTTTGAAGAAAGTAGAAATAAAACACAGTTCTGTGGACGTAACCCCTACACTGGGGGTGAACCACGTTATATCTGGTGTTGTGGTTCTTGTGCCGTTTCTATTTCTGTTTGTCTTTTCATGCATTAATAACTGTATAAATCTGATAAGTAAGATCACTGTTAATAAATAGCTTCGCTGTGAATTCCCTGTAGTGGGTTGAGCAAGTCACTGTATGTTTATTTATCTGCGAAGTTATTCAGATATAAATGTCAGAGCTCTGTGTTTGTTGATTATAAGTTGTTAAAGGACAAGGTACAGTAATCTCCCTCTCTGCTTGCAGAAACCTGATTTTGCAGCACCCCATAGCTGTTTCGGGTGAGACTGCAACCTGCTCTCAAGTTGTTGCCGAAAGGGCCAACACTGTGGGTTTTTTGTTGGTGCGACGCAAAAGGATTAAACCCGAGTCTGCCCTATTGCCCAAAAAAGTGGTTCCGTTGCCAGTTGAACTCAATATCTGCTTAAGAGGGGTTTACGTCGTACCTCGAGGGCTATGTTCTGGAGGCCCTCTGTGAAGGAAATCGGTGATTGGCTTGATGAGACTTATCTGAAATTTGCTGAGAAAGAGAATACAAATCTGCGTTGTAGCGCACGTGACTTTTTACAGAGGTATGTTTTTTGTGATGCTTATGAAATTTTCTTTGGTAGTATCCACATAGAGTTGCACTAGTGGTTGTCCAGGTTAGCTGAGAAAAGAACGAACTTCCGCGAGGGGCGGTTTTCTGTTTGGACCCCCACGAGAGTTAATATATTAAAAAGGGTGAACAATGAGATCTCCCGAGCGGTTGATTTCTGGACCACACCGACCCTTGAGGCCTTTGTGACGAAGTTCGCCATCGACACGAGCACTTCCTTTAGTGAAGCCGAGCGACGATTTTTCCAAGGACCACAGGGTAAGCTTTTGAATTTATTTAGCTTGAGAATTAAAATTCTATTGGCCGAAAAAGGAATATTGCTATTTGAATCAGACTGTTAGATTTTGTGTTACTAACCTATGTTTGCAAGTGACAACACCCTCGCTGCGCAAAGTAGTTTGCTGTGAAGTGGAAAAGGGTATAAGAGAGATTTTGAGTCCTATTCCTTAGGCCAAGTGTTAGGAACCCATGTCAATCCCTCTCTTTACTATGTTAATATATTGTTGTTGGACGCATATGCTTTGTAAGTCGTCCCATAGTAATTGTTGATCCATAGTTTGTGTTATTGTTGTGAGGCGCATATGCTTTGTAAGCCGCCTGTAGTATTTGTTGATCCATAGTTTATATTGGCCCATGGTTTTGAACCATAGTATTGGCACCCATATTTTATATTGGCCCATGGTTTTGACCCATGGTATTGGCGCCTATTTTTAATATATAAGTGTGTGTTGAGGCCAAGGAAGGCACCGTGAAGTTATTTTGTATTGAGCTTGCTCAAAGGAGGTTGCCCCCTCGAAGTGGATTGTGATTAATATAAAAGTGATTTTGAGTTCTGCTGCTATATCATTTGTTTTTATTACTTGTTTGCTGCAGGGTCCTCACATCTGGTATCAGAGCACTTTCCTTGGCACAAGTAGGATTTTTTTTTTTTTTTGGGCGGCGACTTTTAGATCAATTTTTGGAACTTTTTGCATAAAATGAGAAAAAAAAGATTGCATATATGAATTCCTCTTTCAAAAATACGCAGTTTCAAAAAAAAAATCATCTTATTTGGAGTTCTAAAAGTGGAGATATCGCGGATTTAAAATCCGCAATTTTTTCAGAATTTCGGTGACGGCCGCAGAAATTGCAGCGCGAAAATATTCTGACCGAGTGCCCAGATTTCTATTCTGATCTCATGGGTAGAAGCGGAGTGGTTGTTCCAGTTTCAGAAACATGCTATAATAGCGATTCTGAGCAATATAGATCTGGTTTTTGAACATTGGGTGGAATTTCTGCCCATTTTTTTTTTCTGTTGCAGGTTCGGATCTGGGAATAATCCCTCTCTGCTTAACTGTGGGAAGTACTTGGGCATAAGCCCTAAAACTCATTGTGAGGGGTACCACAGGAACCCCGAAGTAGCTGGCCCATTGAGAGGACTTGCCAGCGGAAAGGGCAACAGCCCCTACCTGATTGACTAGTTCCCACCTGTGAGGTAAACCAAGAGCTGTCGTTTGTGGCGAAGCGGTTATCAGTTTTACCTGAGCCATGGAGTGAGGGGTACTGCCCCAATACGCAAGCCATCAGACAGCATTGGTGGCCGAGTGAATCCCTTGAACCGATAGGAAGCCGCACATACTTGGGGTCCATATTTATTTTCAGTTGCACAATTGTAGATTTCCTCTGTCCAGAACTGTCGACGGTCAGTTTCGCGCCATAGCAGATCCATATGTTGCCGATCACTTCCGCGCTGTTGCAGATCCCTTCCTGAAAAATCTCCTGCTTATGGTTGTCACCCGTACAGGAGCAAAAATCATGGAGGAAGCACTTGCAGCTATCCAAGCCAAACTCCAGGAACTGGATGAAAAATTTCTTGGTCTCCATCTTGAGCATTCAGCAATGAACACCAGACGACAGTCCGAGTCTTCATCAACCAATGGGTTCTCTTCTTCCAGCAATTTTCGCGGTCCGAAGCTCGATTTTCCGTGCTTCAATGGTACTGATCCGACTGGATGGATCTATCATGCAGAACAGTATTTCAGCCTTCATAATACTTTTGATGTCCACCAAGTTCCACTTGCCTCCTTTCATTTGGAACAGGAAGCTCTTCAATGGTATCGTTGGTACATCAAGGCTCATGAAGAGCCAAAATGGCCTACTTTTTGCCAGCTCCTTTTGCACCAATTTGGTCCGAGTGCTTTTGATGACTTCACAGGAGCTCTCACTGAACTTTGCCAAACTGGCACTGTGAAAGAGTATCAAACTGAATTTGAGAAACTAGCTAATCACACTGAAGGATTACCCGATGACTTTTACCGGAGTTGTTTTATCAGTGGTCTAAAGGATGCAATTCACTCTGAGGTCAAAATGTTCAGTCCCAACACAATGATGGAAGCCCTGGGGTTGGCTAAGTTAGCAGAAGACAAGATGGTAGCCCAACAGCGCTCCCAATCCTCTTTTGTTCCCTTCCACAATATGGGTTCTCAACGACCTCCCATTCCACCAGCTCCTCGCTCACATCCAATCAAGCATTTGTCTGAAACAGAGATGCAGGCACGCAGAGAAAAAGGGCTTTATTATAATTGTGATGAGAAATTCAATCGGGGACATCGATGTGTTCAACAAAAGATCTATCTCTTGGATGTGGATTCTCCACCTGCCTCTGAAATTGGTGAAGAAGTTGCCGATGTAATGGATGATCCGGTTAACACTCAGGAGCCGCCTACTGACCCTCCATCTCATGACGACCAGCCCGAGATATCCCTCCATGCTTTAATTGGAGTCACTGCCCCCCAAACAATGCAGGTACATGGTTACTTCAAGAAGCTTCCTCTTACAATACTCATTGATTCTGGCAGCACTCATAATTTCATTGACCCTCGGATCGCCAAACAAGCTGATTGTTTTATCCATCCTTGCTCCAACTTTGAATTCATGGTTGCCAATGGGGGCACCTTACCTTGCAAAGGGAAGTGTCGTAATGTGCATATCTCTATGGGAGATTATAACCTCTTCTCTGACATGTTTGCCTTGACCTTAGGCGGATGTGATGTGGTTTTGGGCGCTCAATGGCTGCGCACACTTGGCCCCATATTATGGGATTTTGCTGAACTGTGGATGCAGTTCTCCCCCGATGGACACAAGCACACATTGAAAGGCTTACAACCAGGGTCTCTCAGCATCATCAGTTCACATCGTATGGAAAAACTCCTTAAGAAGATTTACCATGGTGTCATTGCTCAACTCCATTCCCTTCAAATGCAACCATCAGCGGCCCCCACTACTCCTTTGGATCTCCAACAAATTCTGGATCTATATACAGGTGTTTTTGCTGAACCAGTGAGAATTACACCTTCACGACCAGAGGACCATCGTATTCAGCTGCTCCCTGGTAGCATTCCTCCCAACATTAGGCCCTATTTGTGGAAATTCATTCTGGTATTTTTTGATGATATCCTCATATACAGTAAAACATGGGATGAACATCTCCAGCCTCTGGCTCTTGTAATGCAACTTTTCTTTGATCATCATATCCATGCCATAAGGAAAGTTGAGTATCTCGGGCACATTATCTCAGCACAAGGGGTTCGCCTGGATCCTGCCAAAATCGCTGCCATGAACAATTGGCCACCTCCTAAGACACTCAAGAGCCTTCGTGGTTTTTTGGGGTTGACTGGCTACTACCACAAGTTTGTCAAGGATTATGGGAAGCTTGCAGCTCCATTAATTGCGTTGTTGAAAAATGATGCTTTTACATGGACACCTGTTACTGAGCGTGCATTTGACAAGCTGAAACAAGCTATGTGTACTACACCCGTTCTAGCTATGCCCAATTTTTCCAAGCCCTTCACTATTGAGGGTGATGCTCACGGCAATGGACTTGGTGCTGTTCTCCTTCAAGATGAACACCCCATCGTGTTCACCTGCAAAGCCCTTTCCGGTAAGAATTTAGCTGCCTCTACATATGAGAAGGAAATGATGGCCATTTTGCATGTAGTACAAAAGTGGCAACCTTACCTCTTAGGGAATCATTTCTGCATCAAGACTGATCACCGGAGTCTGAAATATTTCCTACAAGAGCGTGTATCCTCCCCAGCACAACAGAAATGGGTTATCCAACTCATGGGTTATGACTATGAGATCACTTATAAGAAGGGTACGGACAATCTTGTGGAGGATGCCCTTTCTCGCACATTTGATGACCAAGTTTCTCTTTCCGCTATTTCTATGCCTGTTCCAAATTGGTTGCAATCGGTTTAGCAGGGTTATGTCAATCAATCTTCATTATCTCACATCATCCAACACTTGGACAACAACCCTACTGCTGTTCCACATTACTCTTGGGATGGTGCTTCACTGCGATACAAGGGTCGTCTGGTGCTTCCCCAGAACACAGCTCTTCAACAAGCTATCTTCTATGAACTCCATGCTTCTCCGTCAGTGGAGCACTTTGGTTTTCTCAAAACGTATGAACGGGCACGGCGCACCTTCTTTTGGCAGGGCATGAAATGGACAATTCAACAGATGGTGGTTGAATGTGATACCTGCCAGCGCAATAAGGGTGAAACAACACCCCTTCCGGGATTGCTCGTGCCCTTGCCCATACCTCCCCAGCTATGGATAGATATTTCTATGGATTTCATTGAACGGCTCCCTAAATCTGGAGGGAAGACTGTGATTTTGGTTGTGGTTCATCGCCTCTCCAAATATAGTCATTTTTGTGCTCTCATCCATCCCTATACAGCCTCTTTCATTGCTCAAATTTTCCTGGACCAGATCTTTCATCTTCATGGAATGCCTTCTTCCATTATCTCGGATCGTGATGCGACTTTCACCAGTCATTTTTGGACAGAACTCTTTCACCACACTGGCACCAAACTGAAGATGTGTTCAGGTTATCAACCCCAAACGGATGGTCAAACTGAAATTATCAATAAATGATTGGAACCTTATCTTCGTTGCTTCTCCTCTGAGCAACAACATCAGTGGGAAAAGTGGCTCCCTCTTGCTGAATGGTGGTACAATACCTCTTACCGCACTGCCTCTAAAATGAATCCATATGATGCAGTTTATGTTCCAGCACCGCCAATTCTTCTTCCTTACAACCCTAGCAGTTCTCCAGATCAGGCAGTTGATGCGGTCCTTCACATTTTGCGCGAAAACCTTCACATGGTAGGAAATTGCATGAAGCAACAAGCTGATCAGCACCGTTCTGAGCGCACTTTTGAAGCCGGTGATATGGTTTTTCTTCGTCTCCCGCCTTACAAGCAATCCTCACTAAAACTCAAAGGGTGTCATCAGCTTGCTCCAAAGATCTATGGTCCATATAGGATTCTTCAGAAGATTGGGTCCGTTGCTTCTAAATTGGAACTTCCGCCTTCTTCCCGCATTCATCCAGTATTTCATGTCTCTTGTCTGAAGAAAGTTCTTGGCACCAACATCAAAGGCCAAACTATTTTACCAGAACTAGATAATGAAGGATCCATCTTTTTGGAGCTGGAGGCTGTCCTCAATAAGCGCACTCATCAGCTTCGCTCTCGCTCTATCATAGAGGTCTTAATTCCATGGCACGGAATGCAGCCCGAGGATGCTACGTGGGAACCACTCCTCTAGATACAGCGACAATTCCACATCTAAAGCTTTGAGGACAAAGCTTTTTCTAAGGGGGAGGGGATGTTAGGAACCCATGTCAATCCCTCTATTTACTATGTTAGTATATTGTTGTTGGATGCATATGCTTTGTAAGTCATCCCATAGTAATTGTTGATCCATATTTTGTGTTATTGTTGTGAGGCGCATATGCTTTGTAAGCCGCCTGTAGTATTTGTTGATCCATAGTTTATATTGGCCCATGGTTTTGACCCATAGTATTGGCGCCCATAGTTTATATTGGCCCATGGTTTTGACCCATGGTATTGGCACCTATTTTTAATATATAAGTGTGTGTTGAGGCCAAGGAAGGCACCGTGAAGTTATTTTGTATTGAGCTTGCTCAAAGGAGGTTGCCCCCTCGAAGTGGCTTGCGATTAATATAAAAGTGATTTTGAGTTCTGCTACTATATCGTGTGTTTTGATTACTTGTTTGCTGTAGGGTCCTCACACCAGGATACTGTGCTGTCCCCTATAAATTCCAAAGAATCAGACCCGGAAGACAACCCTTCCCTTGGCAACCCTCCGGTCACCCCGCCGCGCAGCTCCGTTACCCCTGAAACTCTGTCGCAGTCTGCCAATCCACCTAGCCCGAATATCCCTGTCGCCGGCCAGTCTACCCCAATAAACCCCCCCCCGGTCGACTTCTTGTCCCCCTCCAAACCCTCCTAGATCCACCATGGCCCACCTGGCTGATGATATTAAGCTCCCTGTTTTCAAAGGAACTGGATCAGAGGATCCAGAACAGTTCTAGTTTTTATGCGAGGCAATGTGGAATGCTAAAAAGATTACAGACCCCACTGTAAGAAGTGCGTAGCTCATCACTTCTTTCAGGGATCGGGATTTGACCTGGTTCATGAAATTCTCCAGTACCCAAAGCCCTACTTTAGACCAGATCAAGGCAGCTATAATCAAAGAATTTAAGAAGCACAAATCAGAATCGCAGTCTATTACCGAACTGAAAGAGATTCAGCAGCGGCGCGACGAATCAGTGTGGGACTTTGACCAGAGGTTCAAAGTTCTACTGGACCAAGTCAGTTTCACCATTAGTCCTGCGCAGCACAAGGAATGGTTTATTGCAGCCTTATTACCCCATATCCAAACCCCACTCATGCAACAGAAGGTTGCTGACCAGCAAGAGGCTCTGGAAATCGCAATGAAGCTTGAGACTGCCCCTGTAGATGATCACTCTGGTATTGCACAAATCTAGGCGCAGTTGGCAGCGATGGCTCTGGAGCTTCGTGATATGAAGAAAGCAAAACCCGGTCGCGAAGAGGTTTGGTGCACTCAATGTCGAGTCGAAGGCCACGACAAGGAACGGTGCCCTCTGGTAAGCCAGTACCTGAATACTGGTGCGCCAAACCCATTTCCACCGCAAGTACTATATTGTGAGCTCTGCAGAACCACAGGTCAGCATCAACCTGAGAACTATTACCTCCTGCAAAGGTATGGACAAGGACCTAAGAACCCCCACTGTAACTTCTGTAAGTCTATAGGACATAATGAAGATGAGTGTCACACCTATGATGCTTACCGGGTGCACAATGGAGGACCAAGCAATGATGGCTACGGTTACCAGGGTGGTACCTCCAGTAGAGGCACTTCTGGAGGCCACGGTGGCATGGCCGGGAGAGGCCGAGGCCAGTTGGTGTGTTACAACTGTAACCAAGCCGGACACCTAGCTCGGGACTGTCGTAACCCCACTACGACATGTCGGTATTGCCGCATAGCAGATCATGTGATTAAGCAGTGCCCCCAACTGATAGTGAAGATTCAGGCATGACATAGTACCCCTACCCCAAACATCCAGATGATTTCCATTGAACCCAGACCTGCAGCAGCCATCAATGTTGTTACATGGAGTGGAGCTATGACGAACAAGCCAAATATGGAAAAACGACCTGCCGAAGCTCGGGTGCGTAAGGCTCCTGAGAAAATCCCAGCATTTGATATCGTAAGAGAAAAAGAGACATTTATGGAAGTCAAGAAATATTTTACCAGCCATAGAACATCTGTCACACCGGCGCAACATCATTAACTACCACCGCAACCCCAAGAAGCTTCGCTGGATAAAGAGAGTACACTCTCCTCCTTTTTACAAAGTTGCCTTAAGCTTTTACGAAATCAGGATGCTTTGAATGAGCTACAGAAAGTCATTTCCTCCTGTGGACCTCCACAAAGCTGTGGTCGGGACAAACCCCTTCAGAAAATCAGCAGAACTGGCAGGGAAACGTGATTGAATGCTCAGATAGGAGCATACGATATGAATGATGTTATTTTGGATTTAGGATCCGATGTAAATGTGTTAACCAAACAAACCTGGGAACAAATGGGAAAACCTGACCTCGCTTGGTCCCCTATCCAGTTGAGGTTAGCCAACCAGCAAAGGATTGTGCCCCTAGGAAGATTCCTGAGTGTCCAAATAGATATTGACGGGGTCCGTACTCTCACGGACTTTGAAGTGATTGACATCATTGATGATAGCAATCCCTATCCTGCCTTGTTAGGAATAGAATGGGCGATGGAAAATGCTGCAGTCATTAACCTAAAGAAAAGACAGATGACCTTCGAAGGGAAAGACTTGAGAGTCATCCTACCCCTAGACCCCTCACAGGGAGAAAGGTATACCGAACCACTACAGGACGAAGATTGGAATGATTCGGAGACCATATACAATATTACCGCGAAGGAAGAAGTTTATGATGGCCCTCCTGCTGTGGGTTGGGAGTCTGGTAGCTCCTGTGTGACCGATTCTGAGGATGACTTAGAAAGTTGGTAGAACCGATTATATGAGCTCCATGGGCACAGAAGTACCAGACCTACTAAATCCCTCAGATGGCTCAGTTCACAACCAAGCGCTTTACCTACTTTTGATGGTTCGACAGACCCTGGCCCGTTTATCGTACAATTCTCAGTCCAGATACCTGATTCACAGAAAATGACCTCTCTGGAGTCAGCAATTAGAGTCACAGCAGCCAGATGGTGGAAGAGCCATAAGCCGCAGATTCTTAGCTGGGGAGACTGTTAGAGGCTCCTTTTCCTGAGATTTAAGGACCAGCCTGAGGAGGTGCGAAGCAAGTTTAATGGAAGATCTAGTCCCCAAGAACATTTGGCAAAATGCTATGAAGCTTGGAAGTATGTACCTCAGGATGAATGGGCACATAGATTCGTCCATACACTGGAACCGATAGCTAAGAACTGGTATGAGGAAGCTGAGCTCCGCCTAGATATTGCAAGTTGGGACTGTCTTGCCCATAGTTTTATACATACTTTTTCTACTAATGATGTCTGCCCAGCTCTAGATGCAGCTATCAGGCTAATCCATACCAAGGTCTTTAATGACCGAGAACTAGTAGAACATCGACCTGATTGGACAGCACAGGAAGCCCACGCAGTAGAATGTTATAACTTCGCCATTGAGGAGGATGAGGACCCACGCAATATCGCTATCCCTGAGTTAGAAGGATGCTGCGATGTGCATGGACCAGCAGTCGAAGCCCCGAAAGTGACTCAGCCCCTAAAGACGCACACATTTAACATTGGATCCGAAGAACAGCCTAAGTTGACTACCATTGGCGACTATTGGGATGATGAGATGGTCAGCAAGGTAACCCAACTTCTCCACGAATACCAGGATCTCTTTTCGACAAAGTTCTCTGAAATGAAAGGTATCTTGGGTGATATTGGTGTAATGAAGATCCCTTTGAAACCTGATGTGAAGCCTGTGAAGCAATGTCCTTATAGATTGAATCCGAAGTATAAAGACAAGGTCAAGGTGGAGCTGGAGAAGATGCTTGTTGCAGGAATAATCGAGCCGGTTGAGGAATCTGAGTGGGTTAGTCCTATGGTGGTACAGGAGAAGAAGACTAAGGGAAAAATCATAATCTGCATCGACCTAAGGAAACTAAATGATGCCTGTCTGCATGATCCCTTCCCTACCCCCTTTACAGATGAAGTGCTCGACAATGTTGGAGGTCAAGAGGTGTACTCTTTTACTGATGGCTTTTCTGGCTACCATCAGATCCGCATTGCCCCAGAAGATCAGCATAAGACAACATTCGCTACCAAAATGGGATCCTTTCAGTATACTGTTATGCCCTTTGGGCTGAAGAATGCACTGGCTATATTTTCTAGAGTCGTCATCTCTGCATTTAAGGAATATATACATAAATTCTTAGAAGTTTATTTTGATGACTGGACTATTTTTGGGCTAGTAAAAGACCATCTCACTAGTTTGAGACTTATGTTGAACAAGTGTAGATAGCACCAGATTGCCTTGAATCTAAAAAAGTGTATCGTTTGTGCCCCTTTTGGAATTCTGCTTGGTCACGTTGTCTGTAAGCAGGGATTGATGATGGATCCTGCAAAGATAGATATTATTGTAAACCTGCCACCTCTGAATTCCGTCAAACAACTTCGCACGACACTTGGTCACACTGGTTACTACAGGAAATTCATCCAAGGATATGCTCAGATTACCGCTCCGATGGAAAGGCAGCTGAAGAAAGATATTAAGTTCGAATGGACACCGGAGTGCCAAGCAAGCTAAGATATTTTGAAGGAAGAGATGGTCACTGCCCCTATTCTAGTATTTCCTGACTGGAACAAAGAGTTTCATGTGCATGTCGACGCATCCTCCATTGCTCTCGGGGTGGTATTGGCTCAGCCAGGCGCAGGTCAGATCAACCACCCTATCTCTTTTGCCAGTAGAAAATTATCCACTGCAGAGAAAAATTATACTACAACAGAACGGGAGGGCCTCGCTATCGTGTATGCACTGCAGAAGTTTCGACATTATCTGTTAGGATCTCATTTTAAGATTTTTACTGGCCATTCTGCTTTGAAATATTTGGTTAACAAGTTTGTGCTAGGTGGAAGAATATGCAGGTGGCTCATTCTGTTCCAAGAATATGACTTCGAAATCATAGTTAAGCCTGGGAGACTGAACCTAGGCCCTGACCACTTGTCGAGGCTCGAGTCGGGTGAAGAACCCACCAGTTTGGATGAGGGCCTCCCTGACACACAGCTGTTTTCCATCCAGATAGTCAATGAATACTTCCAGGATATTGCTCATTATTTGTCTACAGGGTTTCCACCTGCTGAAGTGACAACACAACAGAAAAAGCAGCTGGTAGTGCGAGCAATGGACTTTACCCTAATAGCAAGCCAGCTGTACAAGATGGGACCAGATGAAATACTGCGCAGGTGTGTCTTGGAGCATGAAAGGCCACTGATTATGGCCGAGGCACATTCTGGAGCAGCCGGAGGTCACTACACGGGAAAAGCTACAGCTCAGAATATTTTGACAACTGGGTTGTGGTGGCCCACAGTTCACAAAGATGCACGAGATTACTGCCATAGCTGCGACGTCTGCCAACAGACAAGAAAACCATCCAGGAGGGATGAGATGCCTCTAGTCCCGCAGGTAACATTACATGCATTTGACAAGTGGGCTATTGAATTTGTTGGCCCTATCAATCCACCTGCAAAGAAGTCTGGAGTGAGATATATTATTACAGTGACTGACTACCTTACCCGTTGGGCTGAAACTCAACCAGTCAAGAACTGTAGCGCTGCTACAGCTGCGCAATTCATCTTTGACCATATTTTGACCAGGTTTGGGTGTCCTCGCATTCTTATGAGCGATCAAGGATCACATTTCCTAAATAAAACTATTGAAGTCCTAACTGAAGAATTTCAAGTATATCATCAGAAAAGTACAGCCTATCATCCACAAGCAAATGGGATTGTCGAAGCTTTTAATAAGATCCTTGAGCATGCTTTGACAAAGGTTTGTAATGCTAACAGAAATTATTGGGACCTTCGAATTCCAGCAGTGCTATGGGCTTACAGAACTACTTGCAAAAAGTTGACAGGCCATACACCTTTTCGACTAGTTTATGGGCAAGAAGCCGTCATGCCCATGGAGTACATTTTTCCCAACCTCAGAATATCTGCTTTCACTGAGATGGATGACCTAGCCGTAATGATAGAAAGAATGAAACATATATTAGAACTTAAAGAAGATAGATTTATCGCAGGATTCCAGCAACAGGTGCAGAAAGCTCGAGAAAAGGCGTGGCATGATCGACACATCAAGAAGAAACAATTCTAGCAGGGTGATCTTGTCCTTTTATATGACAACAAATTTATGAAATTCCCAGGAAAGTTCAAGACGCATTGGAAGGGGCCATATATAGTGCAGAAATTTACTGATGGTGGCGCAGTACAGCTAGCTAAGTTAAATGGAGAACTTTTTCCTTCTATGATAAATGGGAGTCGTCTAAAAAAGTACAGGGACAGGCCAGGTACTCAGAATCGGAGGTAGCACCAAGAAAGAAAAGTCCACGTACCCAGAACAGCTGAAATTGGGTACTGGACCATCAGAGAAGCTGCTCGTCACACTATGGAATGTCGCAGTCTGAAGGATGAAGTATGGGAAGCCGAAGGTTGGTTATGGGACACGGGTTCATCCTGTGTCGAAGTGGAAAGTGGTTGTTATGTCGTAGGTTGGAACTGTGTCGCAGCATAGAATGTGACGGATGGGACAAAATGAATTTGGCGGCAGCGACACGTGAGCTACTCTCAATACCCATAATTATGAGATTTTGGGAAAATCTGAGGCTGGGTGTGACGAGATTTCTGGCATTCAAGCAGATTTGATCTCATTAATACACTATGATGACAGATTTTGTAACGGAATTCTATAAGTAAGCTACATTGGCCCGAGAAGTCTTCCATAAAGCACTTCTTGGAGTTTGCTTGACTGAGGCCATGTCAAACAATTGTGAAGTCCAGGAGCTAGTACGAGAGTTCAGAGAGAGAGGTCTGCAGAACCTTCTGAGTAATCTGCCAGTACAGTCGTATTTGACTTAGGTACAAATGCAGGCAGAAGTTTTCTCTAAATCAGGTGAAGGCAGGCACAAATTTGCTCTAACATGGAGCGACGAAGGCCATAAGACCTCACCAACATGTTCTGGGGAACCCCGCCATGAAATCTTCCGGCATAGCAGACCCGTGGTAGCTGTGTGTCGTATGCAGCGTGACACGCAATTCCAGGGGACCCCAGGTTGTGGATGGTTAAGCATCGCCAACCCGAGCAAAGGATGGGGTTGCAGATGGGTCCACAAGGCCTTGCCCAGCATTAATAGCAAGAAGGAAAGAAGCAGGCAGTCGGCAACAGTAGGACGGACTCCAGTAATCAGCGCACATTGTCTTCGCCAAACAAATTTTACCACCATCCGAATAGACGAGTGCCTCGGGTAGGGACACTAGTGAGTCTTAGGGGCCTGTTGGGATGTGCACCCTAACGGTCCCTAAGGTGGGTAACTCCGCATGCTTTTGGGAGTTTTGTAAGAGTTACGACTCAAAACAGTCTTAGGGGTCGGGTAAAAACCTTATATTGTAATAAACCCGTGGTTTAAGACTAGGGTTTAGGGTTCGGGTTGCCCATGGTTTAAGTCCATGGTTTTGTAATAGTGCGATATATAAATAGGCACTTGTGTAAACAAGAAAGGTTATGGTTTTTGATGAAAAGAAGGTTAAGGCGAAGCTAAGGCTGTTTTGTAAGGAAAGGTTAAGTCCCAGCTGTGTGCGTGGACAACCTCTGCAGCTGTGTACGCAGAGGGTTTTGTAAGAAGTTAAGGAAATCTGCAGCTGTGTGCACAGAGGCCTACTGCTGTGTGCGCGGCTAAGAGACTGAAGATATCTGCAGCTGAGTGCGCAGATCAAAACTATGATTTTGAAGAAAGTAGAAATAAAACACAGTTCTGTGGATGTAGCCCCTACACTGGGGGTGAACCACGTTATATCTGGTGTTGTGGTTCTTGTGTTGTTTCTATTTCTGTTTGTCTTTTCATGCATTAATAACTGTATAAATCTGATAAGTAAGATCACTGTTAATAAATAGCTTCGCTGTGAATTCCCTGCAGTGGGTTGAGCAAGTCACTGTATGTTTATTTATCTGCGAAGTTATTCAGATATAAATGCTGGAGCTCTGTGTTTGTTGATTATAAGTTGTTAAAGGACAAGGTACAGTAATCTCCCTCTCTGCTTGCAAAAACCTGATTCTGCGACACCCCATAGCTGTTTCGGGTGAGACTGCAACCTGCTCACAGGTTGTTGCCGAGAGGGCCAACATTGTGGGTCTTTTGTTGGTGCGACGCAAAAGGATTAAACCCGGGTCTGCCCTATTGCCCAACGCTTATTCATGTGTAATACAACATCGCAATATAGAATTGATGCCACAATGGTATAAGGTATCATTCAAAATGAGATAGTAATTAGCTTGGTGGCGTATGTGATGACACTCATTGTGAGTGGCAGCAGGCTGATATCGTAGATTCTGGAGATAAAGAATAATATTGCCATACCATGGATCAGTCAAACTAATGAGAAACAATGATTCATCAGACAATGAATTGATGGGCTCTATTTCCTTCGTAGTACGGGGAAGGTCACATATAAGCTTAGTAAAAACAAGAGACCTCTTCGAGGATGTTTTAGCAATCTCTTACTCAAATTCCTGGAGAATAATGATCCATCGTGAGTATTTTCCCCAAAGTACATGATATGTCAAAATGTAGTACATGGGGTTAGAGTCAGCATAAACAGTAGTAATGCGAAGCAAGATATAGTGACGAAACGTCTGGACCGCGATGACCATGGATAGAGCTAGTTTCTCCACATGTGAGTAATGGGTTTCGAAGTCTAGAAGACTCTTACTAGAATAGTAAAACACATGTTCTAGGTCATGTCCATATGTTTGAACTAGGACCATGCCTGCAATTGACAAGGATGCAACCACATACAGGGAATAATCCTTAGTATAATTAGGTGGTTTCAACACAGGTGCATGGGTAAGAGTGTGTTTAACATTGTCAAACATGCGCTGCATGAAGTCATCCCAGAAAAAAGGTGTATAATTTTTAAGCAACCACATGAAACCAGGTGTCCTTTCTATGTAGTTGCAGACAAAAAGACATAAAATGTTTGCCTTCCCTTGCAAACTTTGGAGTTCTATTACATCAGTGGGAGCGGGTAGAGCCAGGATGGCTTTGATCTTCAAAGGATCAATAAAAATGCCATCCTTAGACACGATGAAGCCAATTAGTCGGCCAATTTCGACATAGAAAACACATTTGTGGGGGTTCAAATGAATGTTGAAATGACGACATCTAAGGAAACTAGCTCTCAGATGATCGACATGAAGGTACAACTGCTTGGAGTGAGCAGGCAGGTCGTCGAGATAGCAGTGAAATGTAGTGCCATAATTTTTTAATCCAAAAGGTAATTTGTGATAGGAAAAGGTCCCGCATGGGACAATGAAGGTCGTCTTATGTTGACCTAAAGGGAGAATTTTGATCTGATTATATTCGGAAAATTCATCCATGAATGAAAAGATGACGCTTCCGAGATAGTTATCGATTATTTTATTGATATGGGGAGTGGGGAAATTGTCTTTGGGACAAGCCCTATTCAAATCCATAAAATCAATGCAAACCTTGATAGTACCCTGATTTTTATCCATAGGAACTATATTGGACACCCATTCAGTTAAACGCACAGGGTAAATGAAACCAGCCCTTATAAGTTTTTCAACTTCCTCCTTAACGGTTGCTGCTTTTCATGGATGTACTTGGCGTAATTTTTTGCTAACTGGCTTGGTACTAGGGTAGGTTTTGATCTCATGAAAAACAATGGAGGGATCAATTGGCATTTCTTTGTATTTACAAGTGAAGACATCTTGAAATTCCTTGCATAAGGCTGTATATAACTGAACCTTGGAAGGCGAAGAGTTCTGTCCAATTTGAATATGCTCTGAAACACAAGGTTTCACTAATATATCCACGAGCATATTTTTGGTAATATTGCATAGATTTCACTCTGACTCGACATTACAAGGGAGAATCAAAGAATGAGGGTCCATGACTACATCAGATGAAATCGCAAATGTGAAGTGCTCTTCCACCACATGGCAGGGGGGAAGGGAAGAATATCGATGATGATGATCTCTCCAAGGAATCTCTTCCAGGAACATAACTTCCACAATGGATTCATCAGTAGGAAGTGTATGTGAAGTATAATCTAGAGACGGGGAAGGGTTTTCTATCCAATATGGTAGGTGATAAAAATTTGAGGCCACCAACAAATGATCGTTGATGGTAGGGTCACTGGTGGATTTTATTGCATTATAGACTTCTTCAAAAGGACTAAGTGATGCTGATTCAACAATAGATTTTCCTTTGTCTATGATAGAGGTAGAAATCATATATATGGATGCAGTTTGCAACGCAGGAAGAGGATTTAACAGTTGAAAGACTCCCATGAGTAAAGAGTCTTCAAGGAGGCCTACTTTGATATTTTGATAATTTGGGGTAGTCAGAAATGGAACGTTGTTTGCATCATTGGAAATAGCATTAGGAGTAATGAAATCTAATTGATCTATGGTGAAAATACTTCCTTGGAATGGGAACTGGATGATCCAAAAAATGGTCGATGCTACGGCTTGCATAGCTTAAAACTAGTTACGAAATAGGAGTAGGTTGTAGTCCAAAGGAGCGTCAATGAGCTCAACATGGATGGAAACCAATTCCCCCCCTAGTTCAATCTAGATGGCAGGGAGTAATCCATAGGGTTGAAGTCCACAACTATCAAAATCCTTTAGTGTGGTAGGTGAACAATTAATCTCAAGAGAACCAATGGCTCTCCAACAAGATAGAGACATGACCAAAGTAGAGGATCACTCATCCAAAACTGTATGATGGATATTCTTTCCAGAAATAGTAGTGGTTAGCTGGAAATGCAACTGACATGAGAGTGTATTTTTGAAGGCATCCAGTTTGCAAGTAATGATGTTACTATTCTCACGATCCATATCTCCTAGTGTTGTGAGCAAATGTTTTCGTTGGGTGGGACAAGTTTGGAGTACTTCTAGGGGTGACATAGTGCATGGTGCCTAGGCCAAATATTCTACGATGTTATAGTATTGGTAAAGATGTGTGTTAGGATTAATCAAGGACTTACAAAGTGTACTCTTGGGTGGGAAAAAAATTGCCTTAGGCATAGGTTTTTCAATATGAACACCATTACTAGGAGGAGGTGTGGATGCTGAGGGTTTATCAGATGAAACTTCATCAATTTTGTTCTGTGGAAGGGGGTCATAACTATGTGGTCTTGTATTCATATTAATCGTTTCACTAGACATCTTTTTTACTTCATCAATGGATGAAGAAGGCCCATGCTAGGATTGATGATCAATCAATTATTGTTGGGTGGGGAAAGGGTGTTTGAGAATTGTTGGGGTGGATGGACTTTTCAATAACTTGTTAACTTCCTCACAACGAGGACATTCTTTGGTGAAATTATCACCTCCGCAGATTGAGCATGGATATTTTACCTTTCTCTTACCTTTGGAATCGACATCAGGATTTGGTGATTTATTACCTTCCTATTAATTATTAGTTTTTTTTATTTCTTTTGACCTATTTTTTCCACTCGAAGATTCAACAGATTGGACTACATTTACCTTGACGAAAGTAACAGGAGGGGGTGTAGTTTTTGGTTTTGGTGCTGGTTGACTTACTGGTGAGATGGGTTGAGTTTCTTTCTTTGTAGATTTCTCCACCGTTTGTGTCTGAACTAAACCAAGAATTCCATCAGCAGGTGGTTCAGTTATAGGCCTTGACGGGTCTGATGTGGGATGGGGAGCATGAGGGATTAAATCATACATAGTACTTGATTGGGAATAAACCAAGTCTAATTACTGATCTGGAATTGAATGAATTGAATGTCTTCAAATCTGGAATTACTAATCTAATCATCAAATTGCTGAATTTGATTACCCCATGTGGTCTTCAAAACGCTGAATTTTCCTTCTTTGGATACTGGAATGTGATCTACAGTTGCCATAATACTGGGAAGGAGATTCCTTAACACTTCCAAGTGTTGAGAAAAATAATTTACCTACTGATCCTCTTCCTGGGAATGTGGATCTATTTTACTTAAAATATGGTATTCATTTATCCTCTATTTTGATCCCAAAACAAGGGATTTTGAATTATACGTGTTGCTAATTGTTCTGCCATCTGTATGCTTCCCTGCTGCTAGATAAGTTTCTAATTGCGTTACTAAATTCAAAGATACTTCCTTCAAATCTGGAATTATTGTGCTTGTATTTTTCTAGCTGTGTCCTTCGGATGCTTTAGTATTATCTGAAGATACTTACAAATAGTTTTGAATATGAATCACTTAAAATATGCAATGAATTTTCAAATCCTTCCACATGTCTTTGAACCTGGGTTAAATCCATTGTTGACTGCTGATTATGCCTGAAAATATGGAAACAATATTTGGTCGGTTGATGCTTATCTTTGAAACCTGTAGTCTGCCACTTGTTCCTCCTTTCACGGCCTAAAAATCCGAGCTTAATCTTCCGGAAATGCTGTTATTTTGAAATCACCATATTTTTTAATGCAGATTCCAATAAACCAATAAAACTCAACATTGATAGTTAACACTCGACATGGAAATAAGAAGGATTAGCGTGAGATCTCCTTTGATATTTGGACACCGATTCAGCAAGATATCGATGGCATATGAAATATGGAATTGGTTGTTTATGGTTGAAATTAAATAGTTGACAAACCTATGATATATCCCATGGATGCAACCACATACAAGGAATAATCCTTAATATAATCAAGTGGTTGCAACACATGTGCATGGGTAAGAGCATGTTTAATATTTTCAAACACGCACTGCACGAAGTCATCCCAGATAAAAGGTGTATCATTTTTAAGCAACCGCATGAAACCATGTTTCCTTTCTACGTAGTTGTAGACAAAAAGACGTAAAAAGTTTACCTTCCCTTGCAAACTTTGGAGTTCTATTACATCAGTGGGAGCAGGTAGAGCCAGGATGGCTTTGATCTTCAAAGGATCAATACAAATTCCATCCTTAGACATGATGAAGCCAAGTAGCCAGCCAATTTCGACACAAAAAACACATTTTTGGGGGTTCAAACGAATGTTGAAATGCCGACATCTAAGGAAACTAGCTCTCAAATGATCGACATGAAGGTACCACTGCTTGGAGTCAGCAGACAGGTCGTCAAGATAGCTTTGAAACGTAGTGCCATCATTTTTTAATACAAATGGTAATTTGTGATAGGAAAAGGTCCCCCATGGGAAAATGAAGGTCGTCTTATGTTGGTCTCAAGGGAGAATTTTGATCTGATTATAGTCAAAAAATCCATCCATGAATGAAAAGATGACGCTTCCGACATAGTTATCGAATATTTTATTGATATGGAGATTGGGGAAATTGTCTTTGGGACAAGCCTGATTCAAATCCCTCAAATCAATGCAAACCTTGATAGTACCCTGATTTTTATCCATAGGAACTATATTGGACACCCATTCAGTTAAAGGCATGGGGTAAATGAAACCAACCCTTATAAGTTTTTCATCTTCATCTTTAATGGTTGCTGCTTTTCATGGATGTACTTGGTGTATTTTTTTGCTAACTAGCTTGGCATCGGGGTAGGTTTTGATCTCATGAAAAGCAATGGAGGGATCAACTAGCATTTCTTTGTATTTCCAAGCAAAGACATCTTGAAATTCCTTGAATAAGGCTGTATATAACTGAACCTTGGAAGGCGAAGAGTTTTGGCCAATTTGAATATGCTTTGAAACAACAGGTTTCACTGATATATCCATGGGCATAGTTTTGGTAATATCGCATAATTTCACTCTAACTTTACATTACAAGGGAGAATCGAAGAATGAGGGTTCGTAACTACATCAGATGAAACCGCAGATGTGAACTTCTCTTCCACCACATGGCAGGGGGGAAGGGAAGAAGATCAATGATGATGATCTCTCTAAGGAATCTCTTCCAGGTACATAAATTCCATAATGGATTCATCAGTAGGAAGTGTATGTGAAATATAATCTAGAGATGGGGAGGGGTTGTCTAGCCAATATGGCAGGTGATAAAAATTTGAGGCCACCAACAAATGATCGTTGATGGTAGGATCACTGGTGGGTTTTTTTGCATTATAGACTTCTTCAAAAGGACTAAGTGATGTTGATTCAACAATAGATTTTCCTTTGTCTATGATAGAGGTAGAAATCATATATATGGATGTAGTCTGCAATGCAGGAAGATCATTTAACAACTGAAAGACTCCCATGAATGAAGAGTCTTTAAGGAGGCCTACTCCGATATTCCGATATTTTGGGGTAGTCGGAACTGGAACGTTGTTTGCATCATTGGAAATATCATTAGGAGTAATGAAATCTAACTAATCTATGGTGAAAATCCTTCCTTGGAATGGGAATTGGACGGTCCTAAAAATGGTCGATGCTACGACTTGCATAGCATAAAACCAGTTAAGAACTAGGAGTAGGTTGTAGTCCAAAGGAGCGTCAATGACCTCAACATGGATGGAAACCAATTTTCCCCCTAGTTCGATCTGGATGACAGGTGTAATCCATAGGGTTGAAATGCAAAACTATCAAAATCCTTTAGTGTGGTAGGTGAATCATTAATCTCAGGAGAACCAATGTCCCTCATCCAAAACTGTACGATGGATATTCTTTCCAGAAATATCAGTGGTTAGCTGGAAATGCAACTGATGTGAGAGTTTATTTTTGAAGGCATCCAGTTTGCAAGCAATGATGTTACTATTCTCACAATCCATATCTCTTGATGTTCTGAGCAAATTTTTTCGTTGGGTGGGACAAGTTTGGAGTACTTCTAGGGACAACATAGTGCATGGTTCCTGGGCTAAATATTCTATGATGTTATAGTATTGGGAAAGATGTGTGTTAGGATTAATAAAGGACTTATGAAGTGTACTCTTGGGTGGGAAAACAATTGCCTTAGGCATAGGTTTTTTAATATGAATACCATTACTAGGAGGAGGTGTGTTAGTTTCTCATCACATTTAAGCTAGCATTATGATCTTAGGATCTTTTCACTGAGAGAATAAAAAGCACAGCAATAAAACACAAGCACATCACAAGAGACAAGAGACACAAAGAGTTTTCCTTGGGGAAACCATAAAGGAGAAAACCCCGCAACTTCCTCTAAGATAGAATCAACACCAAAACAGTAAGAGATCTCCCAAAATAGCAGTAGTCTTCTGTCTTCTGTCTAGTCCCAAAATTTCCTTCTCCAGTAGTGCGCCACACTTGGGAGAGCAAGTGATGTATTTCACAAGTGATAAATAGAGAGACTCTCACTCTCTATTTATATTCATCCGTTCACTTGAATTTCCTTTTCACACGTAGGCTCAACCTAATAATTACTACTTGAGCCTACCCCTTAATTAGTGTATAATAACTCAAGTGCCCCGCCACTGTGGGGCTTAGCTAATGACTTGATATGAATTGATTACATTATTAATCCTCCCGATCGAAACATTAGGGCATGACCACATGACTCAAATACATAATAGAGACATCCCAGAATAAACATCGGGTTACAATATATAAGATACATAGAAGAATACATTCCGAAGTTACATATACATCAACACTCCCTCTTAACTAGGAAGGTATTCTTTTGACACAATTTTCAGCACTGGTCTTCTTTTCTGTATCAACTGGATCATCTCGTCTTCAATTCATCTTTGTCTTCAAGTCATCATTGGATCTAGATCATCTCTCGATCTGGATCATCATCACTGGACTGGATTTGGATCATCACTCGATCTGGATCATTATTGCTGGATCATCATTACTGGATCTAGATCATCACTCAATCTGGATCAACACTGGTGCTATCTCATGATTCTTCTCGTCATAGGAAGTTCTACAGAGCCAGCCCTTTTTCATGCTGGTTGTAGGCCTACCCTCATGTAGGTCTTTGCCCAGCACTTATATCTGACCTTCTCGTCAGAAAGGCACGCCCAACACTCACATCCGATCAAGTAGTAAACTACAATCCCATCAGAAAGGCCCAGCACTCACATTCATCAGTATGATAGGACACACCTACTATCATCTGTGAAATGGCTCAGCACTTACAACCACCAGTATGATAGGACACACCTACTATCATCTATGGAAAGGCACAGCGCTCACATCCACCAGCATGGTAGGACACACCTACTACCATTTGTGGAAAGGCTCAGCACTTATAATCACCAGCATGGTAGGACACACCTACTACCATCTGTGAAAAGGCTCTACACTTACAATCACCAGCATGATAGGACACACCTACTATCATATGTGAAATGGCACTTCACTTACAGTCACCATCATGATAGGACACACCTACTATCATCTATGAAATGGCACAGCACTTACAGTCACCAGCATGATAGGACACACCTACTATCATCTGTGACAAGGCGCAGCACTTACATCCATCCAGGCGGGAACACATCCTGCTCACAATGATGGAAGGGCATGCACTCATATCTGAGCATGAGGGGAACACATCCCAGAAATCATATCAGAATGGCCCCAAGTCCTCCTCGACTGAGCTACCTGGTAACTGACCAGGCTCCTCCATTCTCCTAGAGAATGGCAGTTGCCCTTACATCTGACCTGCTCGTCGAAATGGCCAACACTCACATCTGACATGGAAGGAACCAATCCTCTCACCATGACAGAATGGCTCAGCCCTTACATCTAACCATGGAAGGAACCAATCCTCTCACCATGTCAGAATGGATATGGGTCTCATCACTTTCTCTAGGAGGAAGCCTCGATCTGGAGAACACCAATTCTCTCTCTGAAGTACTCAAACTTCAGCCTAGCCAATGGATTCGTCAATACATCAGCTATCTGTTCCTCCGTCACAACATACAGGAGCTTCACTGCTCCTCTCTGCACCATATCCCTGATATAGTGATACTTGATCTCGATATGCTTTGATCTGTCATGAAACACTGGATTCTCTGACAACTTCACGCAACTCTAGTTGTCACAAGTAGCATCTAACTGGAGATCAAATATATCAGACAGTAGCTTCTGCAACCATACTGCCTCACAACTAGCTGAACAAGCTGCAACATAGTCTGCTTCAGCTGTACTCAGTGCCACACAGGATTGCTTCCTGCTAAACCAAGAGATCACACCCGATCCCATACTGAAGCAACATCTTGAAGTACTCTTCCTATCGATGGCACTGCCTGCCCAATCTGAATCAACATAACCCTCCAGGTTAATATTCTGATTTGCATCGTACTTGAGCCCATAATCAATTGTACCCTTTAGGTACCTCAGAATATGCTTTGCAGCAATCAAGTGAACACTTCTCAGATCTGTCAAGTACAGGCTCAAGGTGTTCATAGCAAAGCAAATGTCTGGTCTCGTGTTTGTCAGGTACATCAATAACCCAATCATCTGACGATACATCGTAGCATCAACCAACTCTGACGAAGCATCACTCAATAGCTTCAGGTTCGATGCCATAGGTGTGGTCATGCAGTCCATCATCCTGAATCTCTTCAGGATCTCTACTGCATACTTCCCTTGTCCAAGGAAGATCCCATCTGTACTTTGCCACACCTCCATGCCTAGAACAATAGTGCATCAACACATAACAGGAGCATCATTGGTCTTCTGTCTTCAACCTTGAAGCAAAGGTTGAAATCCACTTTACTCTCAGTAAAGCCTAGAATCATCAGTAATCTGCCCATCCTGTCATACCATGTCAAACCTCAGGATCTTCTGCAATCACTCCCTCTAA